>SOPF01026282.1:23226-56183 GCA_012979155.1 Hypericum perforatum | reverse complement strand
TTTTTTATTTGTATTACTGACGAAATTTGAACCTTAAAAAAAGTCAAGAATAAATAACGGAGAATCAGAAAGAGCACTATCAATTTGTATCCTCAGAACATGTTTAGATTGAGAAAAAAAAACATTAAGGTTCTTATGTCACGGGTTAATTTTACGGAAGGCTCGATCCGATTATTGAGGACCCAACTCGCCAATATGGATGGAAAAGACTTAAGGTTAACTCCTAGAAATTAAAGGGTAGGTGGTAATTGGTAGATAGTAGTTGCATCTATGACTTAACTATTTTTAATGTGTACATAAGGATTTGTCACCCTCATTTGTACCCAACAAGTTATACAATTATTCTTTCACTAAAAAGCTTACATGTGTTTCTTTCTCTCTTTAGACTTCGAGTATTGTGAGAGACTATTAGTGAAAGACTTACTTAGGCTTACGAGAAACTTAAGACCGCACGCAAACTAATAGAGAGAAAATTTCTCTGTGATAATTGGTATCAGAGCTACGGTAACTTTGAGGAGAGGAAACCAATTTGAAGTAGGCTACATTTCAATGGAGATAGAGGGGGCGCCTACCAAGAGGATGGTGGTGTCTTGCAAAGAAGAGTCGGGACCTCAAAATAGAGAGGTTGTCTTATGAAGGGGATTCTCAAAGGTAAAACTTGATGTTCAAGATAGTTGCAAGAAGTCGGAGGAGGGAGTACACCGCATTAAGGAACACCATCACTGTGATGGCGCATTCCAAAAGAGGATGCAAGGGACATTCGACAAAGTGGCTAGTACGAAGTCAAGTGAGATCAATGAGGTATGTGCGACTACACTTGCTTGCTCATTGGTAGTGGTCCATGAACCATCCACATGGAAGAAGGAGTCTTTGGTGGACTTTAGAAAGCTAAATCAGAGGTAGTTTGTCAAGAGCCAGTGAAGCTGAAATGAGGTTGCTTTATTTGTGAGGGACCTCATCAAATTAATGAGAGCCTAAAGAAGACCGATCTCTTCACAAGGTGAAAAAAGATCAAAGAAGAGTATGAAGAGTTCGAGAAAAAAACATGAGGCATATGAGGAAATGCATGCGACACTCAAGGAGAAGCACGACACGTGTGGGGGAAAGCATGAGCGATGTGAGGAGGAGGCAAGTTTGGTGTTCAAAGAAAGCAAGATTTTAAAAGAGGTCGCATCCATCAACAAGGAGTGTGATGACGTAAAAGCCACGAAGCTAGCTAAAAAGTTCTTACCTAGTAGAAAGGTAGAATCTCTGGAGTTGGAGAAATTGAGGAAAGCCCTGATGGAGGAGCCACTACTTCTATTCACCAATGCTTTTAGTTGTAGGGTCATGACCACTAGCGAGAAGATGGAGCAGAAGGAATAAGCCCAAAAGTGGAACAAGGAGTCAATATATTCTCTCCTGGACCACGAGAGGCCTCTCGAGGTGCAATTGGATGCACCAAGTTTACCCATCACTTGCGATGTGTCAATTGATGAGAAGGAGGAGCTATCTTTTAGAGGACTCTTGACAAAACAAGTGGGGGATGAGCCAATTGTAAGGAACTAAATCGATGTAATATAGTGGTAAGACTACTTGAGTAGAGCAATCAAAGAGCATTGACAAGTAATGAGATTATGCAGGAGAGTAGTGAAGCATAGGATGCAACACAATAAGAAGGAGTTCGAGGAGGGATCGAGGTGCTTGCAAGGCTACCAAGTTCACTCAAGATCAAGATTCTACAATAGAACTCGGAGAAGAGTTGATAACAAAGTCATTGGAAGAACTTTCACCTAGACGAAAAGGGGACTATAAATTCATGAAGTAGAAGGATGGAGTGGATAAAAGAGTGACAAACTCCCACGAGGAGATAGTGAGCTAGTTCACCAATATGGCCACTACGAGTCAGCCAAACAAATGTTTTCTCAACAAGGAAGATAAAGACATACAAGAAGATCCTTCTGATATGAGATGGATAATAGTGAGGAGGAAGGGACATCCTTGCCAGAGTTGAGAGGAAGATAAGTTGCATGGCCTCATCAAAGATGAGGAGTAACTTATGGTGTGTTGCCTAAATAGGTGGGAGAGTGTGTCACAGGATAGACACTCTATGATCCACAAGAGCAAGAAAGTGATAAAACTTCCAACAAAAGGTGGAAATCACTGGGGCATTTGATGGATATGGAGACCACTAAGCCAATTTGCATAAAGACGCAATTCTAGGTACAAAGGAATACTTGGTATGTTGGAAGAGAACACTCAATGACAATGAGAAAGATTGTTAAAAATGAAGATGCAAAGAGGACATCGCATGGATTAAGTGAAAGAGAATTGTCATGGTCTAAATTTGAGGAAGGCTTGATTTGGTCATTAAGGGCCCAACTCGCCAATATGAGTAGAGAAAACTCAAGGTTAATTCATGGTCTTCCTGTAATAGTGAATTAAAGAGATCTTTCCCAGCCACTTTTAAATAGAGGTGAGCATTTGGGATATCCTGATCCTGAATATCCCAAATATTGAATAGTAAAAAAAAGTCATCTGAATCCCGTACCTAAATTTTTTTAGGATAATCGCAAAAATCCCAAAAATCTCGAACAGAAGGGAGTGCAAGAAGGTCTAAGGGAGTGCAAGAGTGAACTATGGAGGCGGAGAAAGAAAAGTTGGAGGGAGGGGGACGAGGTATAGGCCAGAAATAAAGGAGGAAAGAAGGTCTAAGGGAGTACAAGAGTGAGCTATGGAAGCGGGGGATGAGGTGAGGTAGCGAAGAGAGGCCGAAGAGGTAGGAGGAAGGAGGGAGGAGGTTTGAGGTGGGGAGGCAGAGTAGAGAAGAGGAAGGAGGAAGGCTGGAGGAGGAAGGAGGAAGGGTTACATGGAAAATTACAATTTAGTCTCGATATTTCGAAAAAATTCTGGTAAATTTTGAATTATTACTGAATATAGAAACTCCTTAAATTTTTTAAAACCCCTGTCGAATAATATCTCAATCCCAAAAATCTCGATCTCAAAATTTCGAATACTAAAAAAACTTGGGATTTTGAAAATCCCGATTCCATTTGCAGACCTCTACTTTTCATACATAATTGGGGCCAATAGTTACAAACAACTAAGATATCATCTCACACGCTATCTGAAATGGCTATTCTGGGGACAATAAAAATTTGTCTCTAAATAGGGACTTAAATATGGCTATTAGATTAGAATATATTCTAAAAGATCTTAATCTAATAGCTATTAGTGACTAGGGACATTTATGACTTTTGCCAAACCCAAATGATTTCTCTAGTTACTGATTCGCTCTTTTTAGGTAAAATATCATTTAATCCCCCTTTTATGGGAAATTCAAATTCATTAATTAGTTACATCAAAAAAGAATTAACCTACTTTCTCCAAAAAAAAAACTATCCACCTTCCCTCCATTAATCAAAAACTATTCATTTTGAAAGAAACAAAATATCAAAAAAAAACCTCCATATTCCATATTCTCCAGAAATTAAACAAAACATCAAAAAAAAATAAAGAACGAAGCCTCTCCTCATTTTTCTCTCCATTGAACCCATTCCATCCTCCTCTTTCTGTCGAACCAGTTACCATCGTACTCATTCCAGCCACCTTAAACCCTAAACCCACTCGACCCGCCTTTCCTTGTCGAAGCACGTCCACCCTTCGAAGCCCGTCGAAGTGCCACGACCCGATAATTTATAACATGAAACTAGTAATATAAAACTTTGTACCAGTAATGTTGGACTTTGAACTAGTAAGGTATGACTTTGAATCAGTGATGTAGGACTTTGAACCAGTAATGTATGATTGTACACCAGTAATGTAGGACTTTGAACCAATATTGTACGACCTTGAACCAGTAATGTATGACCATAAACTAGTAATATAAGAATGTGAACCAATAATCTGGAAGGTTGAACTAATAATTTATAACATGGAACTAGTAATATAAGACTTTGGACCAGTAATGTTGGACTTTGAACCAATAATGTATGACTTTGAACTGGTGATGTATGACTTTGAACCAGTAATGTATGACCTTAAACCGATAATGTAGGATTTTGAACCAATATTGTAGGACCTTGAACCAGTAATATATAACCTTAAACCAATAATATAGGAATGTGAACCAATAATCTGGAAGGTTGAACCAATAATTTACTACATGGAACCAGTAATGTAAGACTTTGTACCAGTAATGTTGGACTTTGAACCAGTAATGTATGACTTTGAATCAGTGATGTAAGACTTTAAGCAAGTAATGTATGACCTTAAACCGGTAACGTAAGACTATGAACCAATATTATAGGACCTTGAACCAGTAATGTATGATCTTAAACCAGTAATATAGGAATGTGAACCAATAATCTGGAAGGTTGAACCAATAATTTATAACATGGAACCAATAATGTAAGATTTTGTACCAGTAATTTTGGACTTTGAACCAGTAATATATGACTTTGAACCGATGATGTAGGACTTGGAAGAAGTCAGAAACGTAAAAATGAGACGAGCTTGTCTGATTTTTGTTTTAATTATATTTAGAACTAATGACGACTCAAAATAGTTTCAGAAAAAAAAGTGTACTTTATGGAGAGAAAATATTAGGGATGGCAAAAAGATCCATACCATGTGGGTCATACCCTTACCCTACCCAGTGGATCTTAGGGTCTACGGGTCATATGCAGGGTTTGGGTTTGTCTATATTAATTTTAATAGGGTCTGGGTTTAGATTGGGTATATATAAACTCAAACCCAGACCCTACCCATAGACCCAATAGTTAGACCATACCCATATATCCATTAGATAGATCCTACTTAGACCCTTGTTACTTTATTGTAAAAATAATTATAACACATATATAAATTAACCAAAAAATTATAATACCTAATTAGACAAAACTAATGACTAACCAAAAAAAATCCTAATGCTTAACCAAAAAAATAATTTGATAATGATATATTTTATCAAATTTATGATTTAAAATAACGTGCTTAAGTTTGATATATTTTTTACTCAAAAGATTCATTACAATATGCAACTAGTGTGAATATGCTTCTATTATTGATGATGTCGACAGTGAAATTTTAGGTATATATAATTCTATTTTTTATTAAAATATCAGATTGTAAATAACTAATTAAGTAATTAAGAATTTGATATTTAGGTGTAGAAGAAATCTAGAAGAATTAAATTACATGAGCAAGAAGGGAACAAGAAGATAATCACAAAGACATATTCTGAAGTCACAAGAAAAGTTAGCAAGAAATTATTTTATGTTTGAATTTTATATTTAACACTTATGAGTTTATTGATAACTTTTAAATTATATTTATATAATTAGTTTAAATATTACTATTTGATTTAAATTTAGTTTGATATTATTTTTTTATCTATAAACTTTATTTTTTTCTTAATTTTTATATAGATTATATTAAAATTTAAAAAATTATGATATAAAGTAGTGTGTCTATGGATAGGACATGGATCTTTGATTAGACCCTAGAGTCTGAGTCCGGGTCTTTCTAAAAGATATTCATAGGGTCGTGGGTAGGGTATGGATCCAACTACAAAAACTATGGTATAGGTTATTAATGTGATTTCAGCGGATTAGGTAGGTAGTTATGATTTAATCAATTAGGTGGATGATTATTAATAAAGAGAGAAACTACATAAGTTAGTGAATTTGGTTAATTGATTATATTAACCTTGCTCCTAAATAGGGACAAATTAATTGTCCCTAATGTAGCCGCTCCCCACGCTATCCATGCAATCAATAATAGATGTGGACATTACCGAAAAATGTGGGCAGCTCCATGTTTTCGCATCTCACTAACTAATCACTCCAGGTAAAGTGCAATTCGTCACCAATATACACGAACCGTTGACTAGTTGAATCGAAAAAGATCATATGATTTTCTACGTAGCAAAAAAATTATTAACCTGGGATCATGTTCCAGTAGAAATCAATTATTTGGCATGTGCTAGAAACTTGATATATTTAACCCCCACTGATCTGCAATTGATCTGCATAATTATACACAATTACTTGGTGGTTATTTGCTTTGTCCGGAAGCATCTTTAACAAGCAACTTCAAGCGTAAATTGCAACTTAATTTTTTTAATGTGACAAATTTATTAGGTGTTAAATAACCACATCACTAGTTAAGAAGGTGAAAATTATGAAGATTTGAATATAACTTTAAAGTGGATTTAATCTAGTGACTCATGACAAAAATTAAATTCATGTAAATTTAGGATAACAGAATTAATTTGAGAAAATATGTTAAAATTGTTTATGACTTATTTGTTTACAACTTAAAAAATGCACATACTCGGTTAATTATAAAATTATAACGCTACTGAAAAATGTTAGAGATGGAGAATCTATGTTAGGCTTCATTTGACTATGTACAGTTGTTTACACTAAAAGTTAGAGATTGTTAGTGTGCTTATACTAATGATCTATATTAACTTGTTCAAATTATTTTTGAAGTTAAAGCATCGATATAAGTTCTTACATAAAAACTAGCACCAGTCTAGAATAAGGATTGAATCTTATCTCAAAATTTGAATTATAAGCATAAATCATTTCAATTTTTTTTTATCAAGGCTAGTGAACCCTTCTACTATTACACCCCATTTTTTTTTATCAAGGCTAGTGAACCCTTCTACTATTATAAATCATTTGACGTACAAAATATTTCAATGTTTGTATACAAAAAATATGACTCCTCATTTTATGATCTCGAATTCTTTTACCTAAAAATTTACAAAAAAAATTTATACATGTCAATGTTGATATGCAAAAGATTCCAATATGACATAGAAAATATGTCAATATTAAAAAAATAAAATATATCAGCGCGGTTAACTGTTCATTCTGTACCATTTGAAATTAGATCCTCACTCAGAATTCACACTCAGAATTCAATCCGGGTCCAACCTTGTTAGTTGTGGGATGTCCATAAAAGGAATTTAATTAATGATTAGATTTATATTTTGGTTATAAAACAACCTGAACATTGGGCTTGACTTGTAATATTTCTCCGGTTTCCTTTAAACATTGGTTTAATCACTTTCTTTTTCTTGATATTAATGAGTTTGACTTATCCAAAACATGGTCACAATCGTGCACATACATTTTATCACAAGACACCAACGAAATCGAGTGGATATGATCTGGACTTATGGATCATATATGTTGATTCCTCTGCCAATTGCGAAAGGTAAATAAATCGATAGATATTCAGGGTTCAACACTTGTCATGTACAATAATTTGTTTTTATAAAAAAAACCTATGCTAAATAGAATGGTACAACCCCTTCCATCAATTATCCATAACCCAGATCTACAATTAATCTCATGTTAAAAATTTGTATTCGGTATCTTCTTATAAAATCCAAATTTTTACTCCTACAAAAATAACCTACCGTTCTCCGGCCATGAAAATGTTGGTCAACGTTGCGGAACACTTGAGATTTTTTTTCTTCAAAATAGTGCTACTGTTTATGTTTAATCAAAAAAATACCAAAAAAATTTAATTGCCAAGTTAGTATCGACGTAGGATAACGTTACAAAAATTTTGTGACTTGGACAAAGTCACGAAAGAAAAAAAATTTGTGACCAAGTCACAGATTTTTTTCCGTGACTTGGTTTTTTAAATTTTTCGTGATTTTTTGTGTCGATCTCAAAAAATTATGCACATTTAAAAAATAATTTTCAAATTGAACACCCAAGCACCAAGATATTACTCTTCAAAAACTTTCACATAATCTCCCAATTTGAATTTTTTCAAGAAAAATAAAAAATTAATTACAAAACTGATGTCTACGTAGGATATCTAAAAAAAATTCGTGGACTTAGATCGAGTCACAAGAAAAATTATCCATGACTACCAAGTCACAAAATTCTGTGAGTGATTAAGTAACAATTTTTTTCCGGTGAGTTGGTATTTTTTTTTGTTTTTTGAAAACTCAAGTTGAGAGATTATGTGAAAATCTTGAAAGAGCAATATCTTGTTGCTCGGGTGTCTCATTCGCAATTTTTTTGAATATGCATAACTTTTTCAGATCTATGCAAAAATCATGAAAACAATTGTTAAAAATAAAAAAAAAGTAATGAAAAAAAATTCGTGACTTGGACAAACATGACTTTTTTTGTGACTTGGTCACAGAATTTTTTCCCGTGACTTGGTAGTCACGAATAATTTTTTTGTAACTTGATACTCGTATTCTACATAGACAAGAACAATATCTAAGTGCTTGGACATCTGATTTGAGAATTTATTTTTGAATATGCATAACTTTTTTTAGATCCATGCAAAAAAAATTTAAAAATTTTAAACCGAGTAATGGAAAAAATTGGTCAAACACGATTTTTTTTTCCTGACTTGTCACAAAAAATTCTCCCTTGACTTGGTAGTCACGGGTAATTTTTCCGTGTCTACGTGGACACCGGTTTGGTAATAAAAAAAATTTTGGTATCATTTTTGTAATTAATCATGAATAGTAACACTATTTTAAAAAACCCACACTTTTCCAGTTTCGCCTCAAATAGCAGTGACCATTTTCTTACGTGATGAATATATAAAGGTTTGCAACTCTCATTTTTAATTACCCAACATTTTAGGCAAGTATTTTCTCACTAAAAAAATTACTTGTGTTTTTTTTTTCTAGATTTAGAATGATTGAGCGAGTGTTAGTAAAAGACTTACTTAGATTTACGAAGAGTTTAAGACTGCACGACAAATTAGCAAAGAGAAAATTTGTTCGTGAAACTCAGCCCGGAGAACAAGGTTAGGCGACGGATGCTTAGGTTATAAACTCTTTGTTGGAGCATCATATAATTGGTCCACATATTTTGGGAACACGTATTAGTCATTAATCTATATTACGTTATCAGAATTTCAAATTTGACACGTTCAATTAAACTAGAGTGACTGATTTACGGGTTAATCAATATATTATCAGAACGCTATGTAATATATGCCGCTCTGTTGGTGTGATTAAATGTTATGCATTGTTCAATAATAAAAAAAATGTTATGCATTAATATGACGTCAATTAAGAAAGGGATAAATCGATCATTATTTAGAAAATGGTAAAATCATAATCATTCGATGTCCGTGTCACTGTGTGCGACTATGGCATAATTTGCATTGTTTTTAAAGACGGAATTCGACTGGTCAAATCGTAAAACAGACCTGAACCAAGCCAAAAACAAAGATACACTAGTCTACCTAATGAATCATAATTTGGAAAAATACACATAAGTGTCCTGTAATTTGATATATTCTAAAAAAGACAGTGTAATTTTTTCTTCTAAATTTAGTATATGTAATTTTATTTTGGGGACAATTTTAGTCTCGAGCAGCTTTGAAGCCTGCTCGGACACATGACGTTGACACGTCAGCATCACGTAAGTGCCTTTCCTCCTCTTTTTCCTCCTCTACTCCTTCCTCTTCTTTTTCTTTCTCCTCCCTCTTCCCCTCTATCCCTCCTTTTCTTTTTTTTCCCTCCTCCATCCTCCTCCTTTGTCCCCTCCTCTTTTTCTTCCTCCTCTATCCTCCTCCTCCGCCCTCTCCTCCATTTTTCCTCCTCTTTCTCCTCCCTCCCCCTTCTCTTTTCCCTCCTCCTCCTCTTTTTCTTCACCCTTCTTCCTCCTCCCTCCCTCCTCCTCTTCCGGTCCCTCCTCTTTTTCCTCCTCTGCCTCCCTCCTCCTCCTCCGCCTCCTCTTTTTCCTCCTCTGCCTTCCTCCTCCTCCACCTCCTCCTCCTTCGTCTTTCGTCCTCCTCATCCACCCCTTCCTCCTCTTTTTCCTCCGCCTCCTCTCCTCCCTGTGGCACTTACGTGTTGTTGACGTGGTGCTCACGTGGCATTGAAATGTGACCAAGGCTGTCCGAGACTAAAATTGTTCCCAAAATAAAATACAGGAACTAAATTTAGAGAAAAAAACCACATGGTAGGCCAAACCACAGGGTACTTATGTGTACTTTTTTCCCAAAATTTTTTCGTTTCAACTATCTCGTCGATCCAGAAAAATGTACCAAAAAAATCGAGTTTGTTAGGTAAAAAAAATAGAAAAGAAGAAAACGAAAAAAGGAGGGGGAAGGGGAGGCTGAGGAGGCAAAGGAGGAGGGGGAGGAGGGGGATTTGTATGAGATAAATGGTCAAATTGATATTGTGAAGATGGTAAAAATGACAAGGATCCACTCAACCAAGTTTATTGTGAGAAAGAAGGAGAAAATGTTACTTACCTTAGTGAGCTTTTAAAGAGACTATATGATGCTTTCCTTCCTAAAGAACAAGAAGCTATATTTTTAGAAGGAGCAATTCAGGAAGGAGATGGAGTAAAGATAGTGATGAGGAGAATCGAGAAGAGAATGAGCAGTATAGTAGTAATGAAAAAATAAGGACATAAATGAAACAATGAACATGTATGATGATATTGGTGATGAGGGAATGTGTCAACTCCGACTTGACATTATTTTTTGCCCGAAGATAGAAACTCTTAGGGTAACTCTTACAATTAAAGAGGAAGATAGTGATATTGACAAACCATGAACCTAGAGATCCGAAAAAGACACTTAAAGTTAGTAAGGAAGTGCAATGTGGAAATGGAGTTGATTAGGTCATAATAGTCGCGAATGCAAGACTGTAGTCCCTGGTAAGATAAAATGACAAAAAAAGTAAGACTGCAAAATGGACTGAAGGTATGACTATAGAAGATTATTTAAATTGGTATATGTGTTGGAAAATCGTGGTCGAATAATGGGGTACTTGATTTTGGTATACGAGTCGAGCTACGTGAATAGTAGCTATGAACAGTACTCGTATACAGTACTCGTAAACAGTACCTGTAAATAGTACCCGTATATAGTACTTGTAAACAGTACCTATATACAGTACTCGTAAACAGTACCTGTAAATAGTACCCGTATATAGTACTTGTAAACAGTACCTATATACAGTACTCGTAAACAGTATCCTGCTACAGTACTTGTGAACAGTATCCTGTAGTACTGCTACAGTAACCTGTAGTACTGCTACAGTAACCTGTAGTACTGCTACAGTACCCCGACAACTTACTATTCATGCTACAGTAACTGGCCTGATGAATAGTACCTATCCCAATGAATAGTAACTGTCCTGATGAATAGTATGTCCTAATGAATAGTAATTATCCTAATGAATAGTAACTATCCCGATGAATAGTAACTATTTCGGATAAACTATTTCATACGACATTAGACCCTCCTAGGTGTTGGGTGCACCTCAATGTACCCAAGTACGTGCTTCGAGCCTTGAGCCCAAGCTCGGCCCTGACCTCGGCCCTATGCCCGTGTCTGTACCCACGTCTTTGGGCTTTGGACTAGGATTGGGCTTCATTCACTTTTCCAACAATATGTTATATGATTTAAGTTGAATTGTTCATAATATGACCTTTTGTATTTGTTAAATTTTGTAAGAAAACATCTGTAGTTGATGTGGCGGTTAGAAGTCAACATGTTACTAACGGTTGAAGCTATTGGGAATGTCAAGGGTTTATCAATTTGATGCTAGAAGTATTGTTCAGATATAATATTATATGCATATTTTGTTTAACCAATTCTCTTAGATGTGGACAAGTTTTCATTTGACGCACTGTTAGACATAAATGAAGATTTAATTTTGAAGTTAGATACTTTCTTGGTACACATTTAGATGCTTATGATGCACTATTTTTTAAATTGAAAGTTTTGTTCGGATGTGAGTTGACTAAATTAATCAAAATTTGGTTCTTGATTAATCTCAACTTTTAATTATGTTTTTTTCAATAGATGGAGGGTCTAATGGGTTTGAGGGGTTTAATAGGTTCGAAAGAGAGAGGTAATATGTGAGGTAGAGGGTAGTAGGTGATGGAGAATATAAGTAATTGGAGTTTTTAATATGGGTTAAAAATTAAAGGGAATAAATTTTTTTACTTTTCCACGTCATCTCATTTACGAAAAAAAATATTGAGTATCAATAACGTGGAGGTAAAGTGTATGATCTGGTTAGGAAATAAACCATGGTTACAAAGTTGTCATCAATAATATCATCTTTAAATCCTTCGTCACCTAAAAATATAAAATGAAACGACATGGTATTGAGGCATAAATTTTTTTTAACTACAGAGTACTTTATCTAACTTTCCCCTTTTATTAAATTGTTGGTAAAGAATAAGTTTGCAAATAATAGAATGTAGTTTTATTAAGAGCTTGGATGTATATTAATTTAACTAAGAGATATTATTGTCCATTCAGCTCTGATTTCGGAAAAAAAAATTGTGTACCAGAATTAAGAACATGAGAATTTTATTTATTTGAACTTTAAATAAACATGAGAATTTTATTTTATTTAAGAGATATTATTGTCCATTTAAATCTGGTTTTCGTGTACAAGAGTCAAGATAATTTTATTTATTTAAAATTGGATGATAAAAATAAGAATTATTATAATGAAAGTATCATACTAGTAAAATCATTAAAGATCAAAGAATTCAAGCCAATTTACCCAAGCCAATTTACCCATGACTCAATTATTTGGTGATGACGGTGACAAAATTAGAGTTTAACGTTTGTCTCGAATATTGTTAGTGTCTCCTCGAATTTTTTAAAGTAATGTTCTATCTCCACTTTCTGCAACATATTCCACATTGGTAAGATAGAGAAAATATGTAATTATAATTTGGGTTGTTCTTTTTAGTAAATATAAGGATATCAGTTGTTTCGGAAATTGAAATTTGATTTGGACAAGATATTTTAATACTAATTAGACGAGATATATGAATAACATAGTCTAACAGAAATTAAAGGTTTTCTAATATGCTAAATCTATAAATTACTGACAGTTATAAATTACTAATCATTCTTTTACTAATCTTAAATATTGATACACTATTACAGTTTTGCCTAGCTAGAAAACATGTCCCAGGTACTTGTTCGTTTGGTTAAATGTGTTGATTGGTGCACAGCTTGATTACATCTTTCTACTGAGACACTTTGCCTATCTGAATTGTATAATTCGTAAGTTATATTCAATAGAATCGGCCCGTGATGCGGTTGATTCCGATGATCGGATACAAGTACGTACCGGTCAGAACCTGCTTCAGATGTACGACAAACGGTATGACTTCCAAAGACTTGAATGGTTCCAATTGTTGAAACTAGGTATGTCTTGAGCATAGTCTGAGGTTACATGTATTTGGAGTCTCCAAAACAGAATATCCTGGAAGGAGAATTTGGTATCGAAAATTGCTAATGTAGTGAATTTGTTTATTCGTGTGAAAAATTCATTTATTCATTTTAATATGATTTTGGATTAAATAGAGCATTTAACATTGTACTAATTATTCATATAAAATTCGTGACATGTTGTGTTTGCACGATTCAATATGAATGCTATTCAAACATTTTTTATCTTGTACAAAGTTTAGCTTGCTGTACTAAATTTGAGAGCAGGGGCAGAGGGATCCTAACTTTGTTTTCTCACTTAATTTTATTTTTGTTTGATAACTAAGTATATTATTTAATCCATGATATTCTGCCAATATCCAGTTTTTTAACTTCGCATACCGAAAATAACTAGTTAAAGCACATTCAGACAACAAACGCTTCACATTATGTGCCAGTTTTTGTTTCGTATATATGACTACATGCCCCTAAGACGTTCAAACTTATGGAAGCTAATTTGGCAGTCTATGTTCTCTAGAGACAGAAAAGAGTTGCCAGCTATAGTCCAAGAACACGTATATTTGAACTACATGATGTTATTCGGAATCTCGCCAAGCCAATTAACCAATCCAGTTTCAAAACATTGCATATTTCAATTTCCAGATTATTTTTTTTTTTGTATAAATAACCTCAAAGCACCAAAGATGTGAATCCAAGTTCAACAGTTGATTTTTTTTCCTAAAAATTCTTCATCCAGTTTCACTTCTTGTTTAATCTGATTTTTTTTTTAATTTTAATGGCCATGAAGGTGGATATAGTCTCGCAGGAAATGATAAAGCCAACCTCTCCAACCCCTGAACACCTCAAGGACTTCAAGATCTGCCTCTTGGATGAACTAGCTCCCCCTGCCTTCGTCCCAATCCTCCTCTTCTACTCCGCCTCGGAGTTCGGTTTCGACAACAACGATCACGAGATCAATACCACCCTAATATCCAACAAGCTCAAGGAATCACTCTCCAACACACTCACCCGCTTCTATCCTTACGCAGGCAAGCAGCGAGGTAACATCGCAATCGAGTGTAACGACGAAGGAGCCCTTTACGTGGAGGCCAAGGCCAATGTTGTAGCTGCAGAAGTTGCGAAGAACCCAGAAACCAACCTGTTGTACCAGCTTCTTCCGTTCGATCCGTACCGTGCCAAGCCCGAAGAGGTGGCGGTAGTTGCAGGTGTTCAAGCAACCTTCTTTGAGTGCGGAAGCGTGGGAATTGGGTTGTGTCTGTGGCACAAAGTCGCGGATGGCGCAACTGTGACGTCTTTCCTTAATGCGTGGGCCGCAACAGCTAACCAATCTAATGAGATGTTGGCTCCTTGGTTGGATGCATCTACCCTTTTCCCTCCAAAAGGCCTAGATTTGATCAAGCAAAGTGACATGATCCGGGACGAGGTAGTGGTTACCAAAAGATTCGAGTTTGGCGCAAAAAGTTTGGCCAATCTCAAGAACAAAATAGGAGATGGTCCTACTCGAGTCGAAGCTGTGACCGCCCTCATTTGGAAAGCCGCAATGGAAGCATCCAAAGCAAGTTCAGGAAAGGACACTCTGCCCTCTTCCATCTTAACCCACTTGGTCAACATCCGAGGCCGGATGGACCCGCCATTATCAGACAATTCCGTAGGCAATCTATGGAGGCTCACACTAGCTTCATGCATGGAACCTGATAAAGAAGATGCAAACTCATTGCACCACTTGGTTGCTGCACTTAAAAAGGCCATAACCCGAGTTAACAAGGACTATGTTTCGGAGCTTCGAGGCAAAAATGGCATGGCAAAGATGATCGAGCCTTTGAGGGAGATGAGGGAGCTTGCAATGGGAGGGGTTGGTGGGGTTGAGATTTACACGTTTAGTAGTTGGACGAGGTTTCCTTTGTATGATGTTGACTTCGGGTGGGGCCAGCCTTCAAGGGTTTGCACAATTACGGTGCCTATTAGAAATGCAGTCATTTTAATGGGTACTAAGTCGGGTGATGGGATTGAAGCATGGGTGACTTTGACGGAGAAAGACATGGAACAGTTTAGATGCAATCGAGAACTTCTCGAATTTGTTAAGACATCGATTTAGGAACAAAAATCCAATCGATACTACGACACCATGTCACGAAGCATAGAAATGAGGTGTGGTTCATTCTGTTGAATCGATATATTTCAATTAAATAAATGATGAACTATATGTGTACTTTAGTGTTGTTCATATGTTCTTGAGGGTTATGTGTAATTTGTGTTTCAACTTTGGATGAATTATGTGCTAACTACAAGATCTATGAAAAGAAAGTAAGCTCGAGCTCCCCAGCAATGATGTAGAGCGAGAATCGATATCTCTACTATGTATATTAGAGTTAGATATCTCTACTATGTATATGATGATTGGAATCATCAGAATAAGGTGGCAACCTAGTGCTAACTTCATAGAAGCAGAGGGGAGTGAGTCTCCTAGGCATTTGATAGTGTAGTTTATCAGAATTTGGTGATGTAGTTGGTAAAGTGGTCTAAAATGGGTATCTGGTTTCACGGAATATAATACCGCTAGAAGTAAAGGTGCAATGAGAATTTAAATCATAGACCTTATATATATTGATGTCTTATACAAATCTAAAAAATACACTTACGTACTCTAGACAAAATTTTCTAAGTTTAAGCAATATTGTTGCATAGCTTAAATAACCAATGATGTTCAAGTAAAATATTATTAAAGTTTTTTTTTTGTAAATAACCTCATAAGATGTTTCATTTAACGATGTGGTGAATGGTATTAAATTAATCAAGTGTTCTATATGTAGGATGCAAGCACTCCAAAAGTGAATAAGTAGAATGGCTTGAAATCTAATTGCGTGAACCGTATTTAATATGTGTTGATATTTTCTCTCAACTTGGCTATTCTATTGAGATGTGTAAGAGCAATGTAAGATTCCATTTGAATTAAGGAAAGTACGCACGAGGAATTTTGTTCCTTGATTTGACTTGATCCTTTTAATTCTAGTTATAAATTGTGTCTAAACCATGTGTGGAAAAGCATTCCATACTAGTTTCAACACGAGCTTTAGTTTTCAAAAGAGATGCCTATGTCACACGAGAATGATCATTAACTATGGTCAAAAAATAGTTGAACCCATCATAAGAAGGAGTCGAATAGAGATCCTAGATATCAACATGGATTAGCTCAAAATAAGTACTAACAATAGATCCAACATCAAGATCTAAGTTTTGACATGTCCATAGTTCTCATTCAACCCAATCAAAAACCTGATAATATAGTCATAACCTGTTTGTTCTACTGCTAATAGAGTTATAACATAAGGATCACGAGCATCGAGAATACAAGCACAAAGTGGGCCTAAATTTTAAAAATCTACCCCATAACAACTTATATTTGGAGAAATACTCATTTATAGAGAGGATACCTTATACAAAGTTGGAGATCTACTTCTTCAAGTCAGCAATCTTGATGAAATCTTCTTTTCCAAAGTCCTCATTGAGATGATCCCACATATATGTAGTAGAATCAAGCTAGAGAAGGCTTTCACAAAAATCTTGCTTTACAGAACTAATCAGCCAATGTATTACGAGGGTGTTACATCTCTTTCAAGAGGAGAAGAGAGGACATGCCTTGTCAAGAATATGAATGTTGAGATCAATAAAGAGAACCCTATTTATGAACTTTAGAGATTGGCTCATGGCATAAATGCATGAGTGTTAATTCTTCTCGTGCAGTAGAGGAGTAACTAAAATCTCAACTAAGCTCTCTCCAAGGTGCATGTAAAAAGGATTAGTAAACTCTTTAGTAGGAAAATGAAGGAGAGAGCTAGCTCTTCACTATGGGGATAAAGAAAAAAAAGGGAATAAATTGAGTCCATATATATTCTACCATTTAGGTAGCTCACAAAGCTGAAGTGTAGAAGAATGAGCTTTGCAGCTCTAATATCATGAAAAAAGCAAACTCGAGCTCTCCAACAATGATGGAGATAAAATAAGAGAGAGATAGATTTGGTTTAAAGAATATTTGTGGTATTCTCATTTACCGAATAATTAGTTATTCCCTAGCTTATTTACAAGAAAAAGAAACTAAATGAGTAAGGAATAATTCCTCATAAAAATTAACTAAAAGTAAACAGATAAGAAGGAATAAAAGGTTTTTTTAATGGCATTGACATGGCGTGATCATCCATGGATTAAGTGTCTCTAATGATTGGGATGCCATCATAATTACAAGCATATCTGTCTTATGCTTTGCGTGTGGAACATGCATCTTTTTGGGTTTTTCCCATGTGGACCATGACTTAATTCTCTCATTGTAATGAATCTACAACTCATGAACAATAATTAAATAAGCTCATTTTTCCTTAAGAATTTTTCCAACCTAGTGAAACTCAACCTGCAGCAATTGTTCTTCATCTACATCTTTTTGGTGATCTACTTCAATAATTTAGAATAATAAAAAATGGACCATCAATTTGACATGTCACTATTTCGAATTAATTTAATTTTTATTATGTTTATTGAGTAAAATTAAAATATAAATAATTATATATCTCAAAATTATTATGAAGGTGTCCTTTTCAAAATTTCCCTTTACAAAGTATCAAAATCTCAATTTTATATTTAAATGTGTTGGAATTGCATGAGCTCAAGTAGGTCCAAAAGTCCAAAGTCAAGTTAAAGTGGTAAGGGAAGTATAATGTGCGTACCATAATGAATAGAGTGAGGAGGATTTCTTTGTTTATAAAGAATTTCTCACCTTACCTCTCAACTTGTTTGACTACGCAAAATTGACCTACCGCTAGCTATAAAGACAGTGTGAAGCACCGTCTGAGCACGAGTAAGGGACGGTGTAGAACACCATTCGGGCATAAGGTCAGGCTCAGGAGTAGGTGCTTGGGTGCTTTGTGGCGCATTAAGGCACACTTGGCATTTTGCACGCTGCCACGTCACAAGGAGTTGGAAGAGCTATAAAGTTTTGCAGAAGTTTATAGCACTCCAGACAGCCAAAGGGATACCAACATTTCGAAGGGATGTGAAGAAGAAGAGGCTAGTTAAGGCATATCATAAGTGCATCTGAAGAGACACGAATCTGGATAAAGCTTATCTAGAAGGTCATTGATGCATCCAAACTTGGACTAAAATGCGTGCAAGAGTACATGATCGCACAAATAATATAGTGATAAGTCAAGTCGTCTCCACAGGGAATAAGAAGAATTTGTTCGTTAAGTACCGGATTATGAATTCTTAGATTTTAAGCTGAGCGAATTGATAATTGTGATTTGTTGATAATCCTAAACTACAAATCTCAATATTATTATGATCCTAGGATTGTCAAGCCGAAGTTTGATTAACAATATTAATTCAAAAGGATATAGTGATTAAATGGAACTATAATAAATATGATGATCGAAGGAAGTTATTATCCAAATCAAGCTGTCACTTTTGATTTGTGATTATACTTGCATCAACAAATTTATCAAACAAGTAATGAGCAAATGAAAGTCTATGTTTCTTTGATCAAATTGTCACTCTTTGATTTATAAACATAAACTCATTCATTCAATTATTAAAGCAATAACAAAGAAGATTGAATGTAAAAACAAACTTTTTATCAATGAAAATGAAAATACCTTGATGATTGGCAACCCAATATGATCCATACAATTTTCTTGATGAAAGACTAATATAAACTCGATCTAAATCTACTAACTAGAGTTTTCCAAAAGGAAAACTAAAACTAAACTTTGATGCCCTCCTCCTCTCCTTCTTCTCCTTATATAGACTTCAATTAGTGTGTGACAAGCTGTGATCAAGGTTACCAGCTGAGAATTCAACTTTGTAGCCAATTTAGATTTCGCTTTGGAGAAATCGGTGCCAAAATCTGAGAATGTAATCAATTTGGATTTTGCTTGGGAGAAATTGGTGCCAAAATCTGAGAATATAACCAATTTGGATTTTGCCTGATGCAAGTAGGAGAAAGGAATTCGGCGCCGCAATCTGTGAATTTGGTGCAGCTTTCTGTGAATTTTATTCAGGTGTAGCGTGCACTACAAAACATAGTGTGTGCTATGTTCTTCATCTATAGCATGCGCTACAAAACGTAGCGTGTGTTACGCTGTAGAAAACTTCTTTTCTCGATCAAGCTTTTCATTTGATTATTCGTGCTTTCGATCCTCTTCTACAATAAACACAAAAACTTGACAAATATCCAAATCTTGACTCGAAGCATAAAACAAATGGAATGTTGGACAAAAACATGACCAAATTAACTTAAAACACAAATAAACAACATGATAAACACTATCAAATGTGTGTATGTTTACACGCACATCACACTCCCACACTTAAGTCTTTGCTGTCCTCAAGCAAAGGGCATCAGAAAAACCAATTTAATATTGTCCATAATATTCAAACCTTTGACACAAGATCAACCTCAAAATCATGCAATTTACATACTTGAGCATCATGAACACAAAATCCATAGACAACCTACCCTCAATTGTTTAATCAAATTTTCGCACCAAGTATTCTAAACTAAAGAGTTAACTACTCGTATGATTGGATCAATTTAAACTCACATGTTTATAGTAGGTAACTATCCTACTCTCGCGTGCACATCCGAGGTCTAAAAATGCTATACATCATACCATAACACACTTGAAACAAAGTAGATCATGTCATTTGAGGGACTTTTATTGGGTTGTAATGGGGCTGAAGGTGAAGGTGAGAAAAAATGTATGAGTAGTGGCTAAACCACCCAATCCGAGGAGCAGAATACAAAATTCTAACTCTCGTCTATTCTACAAATCTCACCTTCTCTATTGATCACTCATCCTAACGTAACCCAAATCCTAAAGACCAACTTTTTGACTTGCTCACTTTGTTCCTTGTACTTTTCTTAACTTTCACGCTCAATCTTTCTTTCCTTCCAATTTTCCTTTGATTTTTCACTTTTTTGCTTTTCCATCTTTCTATTTTCTTCTTTTCTTTTTCTTTTTATTTTCCTTTTCCATTCAATTTCTAAGCACAAGGTATAATCTTTTTTCTTTTGCAAGTCAAGCCTTTGATTTTCTGGTCTTATCTACCCGTAACCCTCATATGATAAAGTACTCCCTAAAGCTATACTACTATATGAACCCTTACACAATTTTCCCAAAAATGTAATCCTAAAGCTTCCTCGGATGGATAGTCAAAGGTAGGAAGATGATTGAATAAAGGCTATATAGTGGCTTACTTATAGTATTTCAACAATTAGGCTCAAACTCAACGGGGTGTGCGACGGATAAGATTAGGTTTTTGGCTCTAGGGCTCCAAGCTTATAACAAAATGGCCCTCGACACTTTCTACCTTATTGAATTGTGCTAGGTAATCATTTAACACTTTCATTGCCCAGACTATGCACACACCTCATGAATAAAATGAGAACATGTGTCCTCTCCTTTGGTTTAAAGTTTCACAAGGTCACTCGTCAATTCTCTGGTCTAGCCTATCAGATGCAATGACTAGTCTAAACAATCGAGGGTAAAGTTGCTATGTATTCCCAATTTGTCCTATGCAAGCGTGTTTCATGCATGATATTTGGTTTTTCTTATGATAAAAAGTTCAAAATTTAAGGAGTTTTTTTCATCCTTTGCAAAAGACACAACACACTTCAATCAAAAGCACATGTCATACGCCAATAGACTCGTTCACATGCGTATAACAAATTAAAACACCACACATATCATGAAAACACAGAAACATAGGCATAAAACTTCACAAGTCACAAATAATAGCAAAATATGAACAAATGCAAATAACAGACACAACCCCCCCACACTTATGAGACATATTTTTCTCAATGTGTGGATGGCACGGGTAAACAATGAACACAACATATCAAAAACATAAAAACAAAAACAAAAACAAAGAGAAGAGAAAAGAAAAGATAAAGCCTGGTCACTATGGAGGAGGTGGTGGCAGAAGACGGTGGTAGGAGAGTATTGAGAGTGACATCCAGAAATCCATGAGTTGCTTGTCCTTATCTACTTTAGTTCTAAGTTAACGTTATTAGCTTGATAGTCGCAATTGATCATTGAGGTCTTGGGTCATCGAGTTCTGCCCATGATCCTTACAAGGTAATATGAGTAGCTAGGTTTACCTGCAAGTGCTCATTCGTTTCCTTGGATTTTGCCTTATTGCGCATGCAAACTCTTGGTAGTTTTGCCTCCTGTTCATGAGTAAAAGACATAGACATAATATTAGGAAGTTTATTATCTCTACTCAAGTACGCATACTTCAAGTGATCAGGCAGTGGTTTATGCTCCATGTCCGGTGGTTTAGTAGCTTGGACCTAGAATACTTGTTCTCCAATTTCTGGTCCACCCACCTCTGTTTTAATTTCCTGTAGTACCTCGGGTTGGCTATCAAGATAGGCCTCTACACTTGGCTAAGCCTCTAACTTGTCAATGATGTCAATCCTGTAGCAGTTAGTCGTCATAGTGAGGTGCTTGGCTATTTCAAATACATTAAAAATAACCTTGTCATCATCAACCTTAAATTGCAACTCCCCCTTTTCTACATCAATATTTGTCTTTCCTGTGGCTAAAAATGACCACCCAAGAAAGATGGGCATGTCTAGATCTTCTTTCATCTCCATAACAATGAAGTCCACTGGAAAGTTCAGAGTATCAACTTTTATAAGCACATTCTTAATTATCCTCATTGGCATAGCCATTGATCTATCTGCAAGCTGAAGAACTACTAATGTCGGTTGTATGTC
The DNA here is from genome assembly GCA_012979155.1 of Hypericum perforatum. Taxonomy (NCBI): domain Eukaryota; kingdom Viridiplantae; phylum Streptophyta; class Magnoliopsida; order Malpighiales; family Hypericaceae; genus Hypericum; species Hypericum perforatum. The sequence goes on along the minus strand of SOPF01026282.1, from coordinate 34,216 downwards.
TCCCAACCTAAGCTTTTGGAATATGAAGAAAGGCATGAGGTTGATGCTAAAACCAAGATAAATCAACGCCTTCTTGAATGTTTGATCTCCTATAGTGCAAGGAATGGTGAAACTACCTGGATCCTTCATCTTTTGGTGTATATCTTGACTCAAAATGGCACTACACTCTTTGGTAAATGGGATAACCTCAAAGTCATTAATGTTCTTCTTCTTCATAATAAACTCCTTTATCCATTTTCTGTAGGTTAGCATTTGCTCGAACGCATCAAGGAGCAGTATGTTAATGTGCAAATTTTTGAATAGCTCCAAGAATTTCTTGTAATTTGGGTGAGTTGCTTGCTTCTGCAATTTTTGGGGGAAGGGTGGTGGAGGATACTTCCTTTCTGGTACTGATTTGAGAGGTTCCACTGCAGGGTTGTCTTGTTTTAATACTACGGGCATTACCTGAAGCTCTTCTTCTTTCACGTTCACCGGTTTCACTAGTAACTTTACTGTTAGAGTTGCTATATTCTTTCCCAAGTCTAGCCCACTTCTAGTTGTGATGGTATTGTAGTACTCTTTCCTGGTAGGTGGTGCTTCACTATTGCTTCGAAGAGTACCAGGTGGTCTGATATTGAGTTGAGCTGCCAACTGGCCGATCTGCACCTCCAGATTCTGGATCGTCGCTTCATGACTAAGCACTTGCTTACACAACTCGTCCTTACTTTGACCATCTTATGGTGGTGGTGCTCATTGTTGCCACCTTTGCTGGTACGGTAGAAATCGCTGAGGTGGAGGACTTTGTGCATTTCCTCCTCTGAAGGGCGGTCTCTGGTGTTGAGGCACCTGTTGACCTGTATTATTCTTCCACAAAAAATTGGGGTAGTTTCTCCAACCCAAGTTATATGTAGCGAAATAAGGGTCATTATTCCTATTAGTATTACCTACGTAATTAACAGGTTCAGCAATTAAAGAATAGTTATTCGTACCATGTGGTCTGGTACAAATTTCACAAACCTGGGAAGATGATGTCGCTCATGGTGTTATTAAACTTTGGACTATCTGCGTAAGTGCTACTACTTGCACTTTTAGAGCAGCTACTTTGCCACTGTCTTGCACACTAGCGACTCTTTTCCTCTCGGTTCAATCGCCCCACTCATGGTTATTAGTGGCCATGGCTTCGATGATTTGAAGGCCATCTACTTCTGACTTCTCTGTTAGATCACCTTCGGCTGCCGTATCTAGGTTGACTCGAACTTGAGGCTCACATTTAGGCTCACATCTATTGTAGAATGTTTGGATCAACATCCAGTCTGGTATTTGATGATGTGGGCATTCACAAAGTAGTCCCTTGAAGCGATGCCATGCTTCGAGGAGAGATTCACCACTATGTTGCCTAAATTGAGAAATCTTATTACGAAGTTGGGTAGTTTTACCTGGAGGATAGTACTTTGCTAGGAACTTATCAGCAAGTTTATCCCATGTGGTGAAAGTACCAGCGGGAAATGCATCTACCCATTCTTGGGCATCATCCTTCAAGCTATATTTAAATAGTCAAAGTTTGATGGCATCTAGCAAGACACCATTATACTTGACCATTGAGCAGTGATCCTCAAACTTTTGAATGTGCTGAGCAAGATTTTTAGAAAGGTAACCTCCAAATTGGTCTTGTTGTACCATCTGAATAAGGTTGCTTTTTATCTCAAAGTTATTTGCTTCCATGGCCAGATAGGCTATGCTTGATCAGAGATCGACAAGCCTCGGATGTGATTTGTTCCTCATGGCTGCGGGTGTATTGACTACCTGTCGATCAACCATCTCTCTCCTGAGCTAGTTCCTCCTTTGATGAAAAGTTTGTTCAATCTCTGGATTGTACTCTTGGAGAGGTTGGTTGTCCCGATGGGTACGTGGCATACACCAACTATACTTTTACTGTGCTCAACACTAAACAAACAAGATCAAGCGTAGAGATAATCCAAAAGGTGTAATAATGCTTAATCTAAAAATCAAGAACACTTTATCCAATATTAACGATGACAAATTCAAACCTAGTTCCCTGGCAACGGCGTCAAAAACTTGATGCATCCAAACTTGGATTAAAATGCGTGTAAGAGTACACGATTGCATAAGTAATATAGTGATAAGTCAAGTCGTCTCCATAGGGAATAAGAAGAATTTGTTCGTTAAGTACCAGATTATGAATTCTTAGATTTTAAGCTGAGCAAATTAATAATTGTGAGTTATTGATAATCCTAAACTACAAATCTCAATATTGTTATGATCTTAGGATTGTCAAGCCTAAGTTCGATTAACAATATTAATTCCAAATGATATAGTGATTAAACGGAACTATAATAAATATGATGATCGAAGGAAGTTATAATCCAAATCAAGCTCTCATTTTTTATTTTTAGTTATACTTGCATCAACCAATTTATCAAACAAGTAATGAGCAAATGAAAGTCTATGTTTCTTTGATCAAATTGTCACTCTTTGATTTATAAACGTAAACTCATTCATTCAATTATTAAAGAAATAACAAAGAAGATTGAATGTAAAAACAAACTTTTTATCAATGGAAACGAAAATACCTTGATGATTGGCAACCCAATATGATCCGTACAATTTCCTTGATGAAAGACTAATATAAACTTGATCTAAATCTACTAATTAGAGTTTTTTAAAAGGAGAACTAAAACTAAATTTCGATGCCCTCCTCCTCTCCTTCTTCTCCTTATATAGACTTCAATTAGTGCATGACAGGCTATGATCAAGGTTGCCAGCTAAGAATTCAACTTTGCAGCTAATTTGGATTTTGCTTGGGAGAAATCGACGCCAAAATCTGAGAATGTAACCAATTTGGATTTTGCCTGATGCAAGTGGGAGAAAGAAATTTGGCGCCGCAATCTGTGAATTTGGTGCAGCTTTTTGTGAATTTTATTTAGGTGTAGCGTGCACTAAAAAACATAGCGTGCGCTATGTTCTTCATCTATAGCGTGCGCTACAAAACATAGCATGCGCTATGCTGCAGAAAACTTCTTTTCTTGATCAAGCTTTTCATCAGATTATCCGTGCTTTCGATCCTCTTCTGCAATAAACACAAAATCTTGACAAATATTCGAATCTTGACTCGAAGCATAAAACAAATGGAATGTTGGACAAAAACATGGCCAAATTAACTTAAAACACAACTAAACAACATGCTAAACACTATCAAATATGTGTGTTTACACGCACATCAGTCATACAAAAGGATGTGATGAGAGATAGACAGCCTGATGGCCACAGGTCCTGTCTATTCACAGGATGCTTAGGACCCTTTGAGATGACAGTCTCCACCCCTATAAATATAGGGGTCCTCTTCCCATTCCATTCATCCCAGTAACTTGTATTATGTTACACTATTGTCTTTTTTTGTTAGCCGTTCTTCACTTATAAAGTCTGTTCAAAAGTTCTTGGTATATAAGGGTTCACCCGAAAGTTTTGAGATACATGTACAACGATTTTGAAAATGCCTAACAGTCATTGTACCTTGGGGATGATTGTTGTAGCCTGTACTGTACTGAAATATATGTGGCAATCTTGTCTTACAGAGAAAATATCTAATACTTTCCTTGACTATGATCTGATCCTAATTAAGTACACCAAACCTAACGACCAACAATTATAAGACAAGATTTGTGTACTTGAAGATGGCATTGTCAAGCACCGCAGCTCTAAAAATGGTATTAGGAACTGTCCATGCCGAAAGGCTAGCAAAATTCAATAATATTGAGTTCAAGATGTGGCAACAAAGGATGATGTTATATCTAACCATGCTTAACCTAGTTTAGTTCTTGAAAGAGGATGCATCGAAGATAGCAGAAGACGAGACAAATCAACAGAAGATTAATGCTCTCAACGCATAGAGTCATAGCGACTTCCTGTGCCAGAACTATGTCATGAATAGACTAGACGAAATACACTACAATGTCTATGTGGTAGCTAAGACTGCTAAGAAGTTGTAAAGTTCACTTGAGAAGAAGTATAAAATGGAGGATGCTAGGATGAAGAAATTTATCATCGAACGATTCATCAACTTTAAGACAGTATACTCTAAGAAGGTCATCAACCAAGTATAAAAGTTGTAGCTAATCTTTCAAGAGATCTAAGCTGAAGAGATGCAACTCAGCAAGTCCTTCTAGGTAGCTACGATGATCGAAAAGCTACCCTTGCTCCGAAAGGACTTCAAGAGCCACCTCAAGCATAAGAAGAAGGACATAGGCCTAGAAGACATGATCGTGAGACTAAGGATCAAGGAAGACAATTGAAAGACTAACTATAAAACCAACGTGCACCTCGCTAAAGGAAAATATGGCAAGTTGAGGAAGAAGTTTGAGAATAAGCAGGAGAAGCAAGAGCCCAAGAAGAAAAAGAATAAGGAAATCAAGGGCGACTGCTACAACTGTGGCAAACTCGACCACATGGTTAAGGACTATTGCCTATCAAAGAAGGACAATCAAAGAAAGGCCAACTTAGCTGAAGACCCATCCAAGATAGATCTGTCAATCATGGTATTTGAGGCCAACCTGGTGGACAATATGAGAGAGTGGTTCGTAGACACAGGTATTACCCATTATGTCTACTTGGATAAGGAAATATTCTCGAGCTATAGTCCAATCACTAGCTAAAAGCTATTCATGAGAAATTCTGCAATGTCCAATATCGTCAATCTGGGTAAAGTGATCTTAAAGCTGACCTCAGGAAAGGAGCTGATCCTCAAGGATATGCTACATGACTCATACATATGCAAGAACTTAATTTCTAGCTCACTGTTAAGTAGAGTCAGTCTTAAGTTTGTATTTAAGATTGATTAATTTGTACTAATCAAAGCGGGTTAATTAGTAGGCAAGGGTTACCTAGAGAAGGGGCTATTTAAGATGAATATAATGACTGTACATCACACATTTGATTGTAAAAATAAATTTAATACTTCTTCTTACTTGGTCGAGTGTTCTAAGTTATGGCATGTTAAGAAAATTAATACATCTAAATTCATTACTAAATCTAGAGTTTAACGCATTTGATAAATGTGAAGTATGTGTGAAGGCCAAAATGATAAAAGCGCTTTTTTATTTGGTAGAAAGAAGTGATACGCCTTTATAGTTAATTTATAGGACACTTGTGATGTGAAATATATGCAAACTAAAGGCAAAAAGAAATACTTTATCATGTTTATTGATGATTGTACAAGATACTATTATGTATAAAGGCAAGGATGAAGTTCTTTGATATGAATTTGATGGGCCAAGAAGTTTCAAGCAAGTTTGTGCAAGTCCAAAGATGTCCATGAAGCCCATGCAAAGATCATGCACATTCTTGAAGTTATTTAGGAAGTTATTTGTTCTCAGATTTTATTTTGGAGAGTTTGAAGCTAATCTGGAAGCTAGAATGCATGCAATCTTCTGAAAGCATGCACACATGGAGATCAACCTATTTCGACATGCATCAACCTACTTTGGACGTGCATCAACCTATTTTGGAAGCAAGGGATTTTCTCAGATTCTACTTAAGCTATTTAGTAAAGTCAATAGTTTTGATTAGGAAATTATATTCCAGCAACTTTTGGCTTGTTTAGGATGTGCATTTACTAGATATTATATGTTAGATTATTTCTTATTTAGTTGATATTATTTTGGCCAGAATTCACCTAATTAGGACTAAGTATAATTCAGCCAGACTGCAAGCTCCTTTTTAGGAGTTAGTTTGTTTAGGAATATGTGAGACTTTTGGAGCCTATATAAAGGACTCCTAGCTTAAAATGTAATTCAACTTAGTGATAACTTTAGCATTGGTTAATTTGTGAGTTTGATACTTATTGTGTGTTCTTGCTTAGGCAGGTTAACTTAGCTAGAATAAAAAACCTTTCACTTATCAAGCGAGTCTTCCATCCTTGTTTGTGGCATGATTTGACCTAGACTAAGGTTCTCAAATTATTCATTTGCTTGGGTTGTGATTTGTCCAAGGTTCTTGCAAAGCTCAGATTCGTGGGTTGCGGTCTTTCCATCCAAGAGTAGCACGGTTCGTTGTGATTCTTCTGTCTAGGATCATATCATTCTTGATGTCTTTAAGATGTATAAGAATGAGGTTGAAAATCAACTCAACATAAAAATTAAAATTATCCAAAATGATCGAGGAGGTAAATATGTAGCTCCGTTTGAGGAACCTCTGCCAAGAACATGATATTCTTCATCAGATGACTACTCCATAGTCACCTCAATCAAATTATGTAGTTGAATATAAGAATCAAACTCTTAAGAAGATGATGAATATTATGTTGATTAGCTCGGGCTTGTGCTCTCAACTAACCACATTCTAAAAAAGTTTCCACACAAAAAGGAATAAAATCCCATATGAATTATAGGAAGGAAGCGTTCCTACGGTTACCTTAAAGTGTGGGGGTGCCTAGCAAGGTCAAAATAGCTAAGCCTAAGCAGGTGAGAATAGGATCCAAGATCATTGATTGCATCTTTATCGGATATGCACAAAATAGTAGTGCTTATCAATTTTTTGTGCACAAATCTAAAAATCCTAAAATTAATCTGGGAATAGTCATAAAATCAAAAAATGCAACATTCTTTGAGAATACTTTTCCTAATAAGGAAAGAAAGAAAGAAAGTTCCAACAAAAGGGCTCACAAGATTATGCAAGGGTCAAATTGCAAAGGTAAAGGTAACCAAATTCTTTGGTCCAGATTATCTAATATATGCATTACAAGATGAAACCATGTTTATCTAAGAGGCATTATCTAGTCCAGATGCTCCTCTCTGGAAGAAAACTATCAACAGTAAGATAGAATCTGTAAATCACACATGAGAAATTATGGATCTCCTACCGGACTATAAACCTTTGGGATGCAGATAGATCCTGAAAAGGAAATACAAAGCTGATAGATCAATTGACAAGAACAAAGCTTGATTAGTAGCTAAGGGATTCAAATAGAAGGAGAGATATGATTTCTTTGACACGCACTCACTGGTCACAAGTATCACATCAATTAGAGTGCTCTTAGCTATGACACTCTATAACCTCAAGATCTACCAGATGGATGTAAAGACAACTTTTCTAAATATAGAATTGGAAGAAGAGATATACATATAGCAACCTGAAGGGTTTGTGGCTCCAGTCAAGAGCATAAAGTGTATCGACTAGTCAAATCACTATACGAGTTAAAACAAGTGCCAAAATAATGGCATGAAAAATTTGAGAGGATAACATTGTTGAATGGATTTAAGATCAATGAGTGTGATAAATGTGTTTACATTAAGGACACAATTAAAGCTTACATAATTGTATGTCTCTACGTAGATGACTTACTAATTATGGAAGCAATAAATATGTTATTGTGAAAACTAAGACCATGTTAAAGGATCACTTTGACATGAAAGATATGGATCTATGAGACATCATACTAGGGATAAAAATCTCTAAGAAAGTTGAACAAGTTATCTTGACGCAATTCCACTACGTGAAAAGTGTGCTCAAATAATTTAAAGGTTATGACAAACCTCTATTTAAGACTCTAGTAGATTTGAATCTCCATGTTGCCAAAAATTGAAGAGATCCAGTATCTCAATTAAGGTATGCACAAATTATCTGGAGATTGATGTATTTAACAAACTGGACACCTCTCCATATTAGAAGTAATCTAGGAAAGAATTACTAGCTAGCTCTGGAAAGGGTTTTATGATATTTAGAGCATACCATAAACTATGACATACACTATGCTAAATATCTAATTGTATTAGAAGAATACACTAATGCAAACTAAATATTGGACACTAAGGACTCTAAATCTACGAGTGGATAGGTATTCACCATAGGAGTAGGAGCTGTATCTTGGAAGTCCTGTAAACAAATATGCATAGTTTGATCTACCATAGAGTCAGAGTTTATAGCACTAGACAAAGCTAGGAAAGAAGTTGAATAGCTCAGAAACTTCCTAGAGGATATTATGTGCTGAAGCAAACCGATGCTTCTCATATTGATATATTATGGTAGAATGTCTACAATCGAGAGAGCACAAAATACAATGTACAACAGAAAGTTTCGATATATCCATAAGAAACACAATACCATTATAAAAGTTGATCTCTATTGAGGTGATCACCATTAATTATGTAAAATCCAATGATAATTTAGCTGATCCCTCTACAAAAGGAATTAATAGAGATCAAAGTATGACGCAGTAAGGGGAATGGGATTAAAATCTACACACAACGGACCTTTATAGTGGTAACTCAACTATTACGATTAGAGAACCCACAAACTTGGTTTAATGAGACAACTAAGTTATGGAGAATTCAGTTAATCACCTGGAACCTATCTCATTCTCAAAAGCTTCCTAAGTGTTAGCCTTCAGAGGTGTGGTAAGGTTAAGCATTACGCTTTTAATAATTCTTATACCTTAATAAAGGTGGAGTATGATAGGATACTCCTGATAGAAGATCACCTATGTAAGTGTGAAGTGAGACTGCTTTAAAATGGGAAACACATATGAATCCAAGATGCGGTCCATGACCAACAACGTGAGAATCTAAATATACTAGGGTCATTATTGTGTAAATGTTATTATCTTGGTTTACCCCAAAAGTTAATAGTAAAAGATATTACATTCACCGAGTAGCGAGTAAATCTGATAATGTGTTACTAGAGAAGTGTGATATCCCGCCTGTGTGAAGGGCTTAAGTGATTTGATATATACTATCCACACCAACAAGGTGCACCTTCTTTTTGGGGGCACATCCTAAAAGAACTTCAAGGTTAAATGCGTTTGGCTGAAAGTAGGACCATGATGGGTGACCTCTTAGGAAGTTGCCCACGGTATGTGTGAGTGAGGATAAAGCACACTGGAAACACCCATGTTGGTATAGTGGAGCCAGTCGGTCAAATCACAAAGTATTACAAAAAGATTTATAGCCGCAAGCTACCTATCTTGATACAATAATAAGAAGTCATAATTTTTTATTAGAGTTTGTATGCATTGATCATCATTTATGTGGGAGATTGTTAGAACTGAATGAGCCCAAGTAGGTCCAAAAGCCTAAAGTCAAGTTAAGGTGGTAAGAGAAGTGTAATGTGTGTGTACCATATTGAATAGAGCAAGGGGGATTTCTTTGTTTATAAGGAACTCCTCACCTTACATCTCAACTTGGTTGATTATCCAAAGTTGACCCACCACTAGCTGCGAGAACGGTGCAAAACACCGTTTGAGCACGAGCACGAGCATGGGCACGGGACAATGCGAAGCACCATCTTAGCATGAGCCTTGGAGTGGGTGCTTGGGCACTTTGTGGTGCATTGGGCGCTTGAAGTACACTTGGTACTTCACACGCCTCGCGACGTTGTCTTCTTCACTTACAAAGTCCATCTAAAAGTTCTGGCTATATAACGATTCGCCCAAAAATTTTGAGATACGTGTGCAAAGGTCTTGGAAACACCCAATAGTCGTTGTATCTTGAGGACAATTGTCGTAGTCCATACTGCACTGAATTATACTGGAGAATCTCGTCTTACGGAGAAAGTGTCTAACACTTTCCTCAATTGTAATCCGATCCTAATCAAGTATACTGAACCCGAAGACTAACAAAATATTGGTTAGAAGTATGTTTATATTCTTTTTGAAAAAGTAAAAGTTAATGTTGTATTATGTGGTATAAAAAAAAGATGTCCATCGAAATTTGATAAGTAGGATAATAACACATTTTACTTTCTTTCGAAAAAAATTGGAGGTTTAAATCTCATATATTAAAAAAATTTCTGAACTCAAAAAACTTTGTTAGTGTAAGAAACAAAGTAAAAAATCTTCTGAATCCACGAAATTTAAAACAATTATCTAAATTAAATTTTGCAAAAAAATCCATTAACTGTGATTTAGACGAGCGAGGCACATTGGACATGGGCCGTTAGTGATATCAGTTACTTTCAAAGTCTCATATATTTTTTTGACTTTCGTCTCCGAACAACGACCTCCGAGTATGGCGGTGATGTCCATATGTAAACAAACTGAGCTCCACCATGTGAAAGTTAGGCTGGCAAATTACATAAAGCTACACCACTCGAACTATACTATCATAAGTCAGTCGTGTATTTTAAAAATGTGCAAAGCACTTGATGCCAGTAGTAAAGGTACAATAAATCTTCTTTTTTCTTTTTTTTTAAAGCTATCAATGTGAGAAATATTTATTTTTTAAATTCGAGCACATTTTTCACTCCAAAAAAGAAAAAACCTCAAATTTAATATATTAAAATTGGTTTGTTACACTTAACAGAAAGAATAATTTTCTTATAGTCATTCACATACGATATTGAATTATTTGACGATCAAAAAATATTGAATTGTTAAGGTAATGTATTATTTATTCCTCTTCTTTTTATATCCAAGTTTATCCACGTCTTACTAATACGATTTTATTTCATCTCCATTGTCATTTTTCTTTAAAAGGAGATTAGTTTCTTAGTGTCCCCTTGATTCAATTAAAAAAATTTCACACAACCAATTATCATAGCTTCCCGTTGTTTATATCTATGGTAATTTGTTTCAAAGTACTTAATATCTAAATATAATTAATTAATTAAATTAAATAAAGTAGATATTAATTTTAATAAGTGGTAAATAGATTGAGTTCACTTACCATGATATTGAATTCAAGTGAATATAAATATCTTTTGGGAAAATCACCCTTAAAATAAGGTTTGAAAGAGTTCGATTTTGAATATAGGAATGTGCAAATGAGATTGGAATTCTCGAAAATCTATATTTTTTTGGTATTCAAGATTTCAGGATCGAAAATTTTGGGATCGAGATGTTATTTGGCAAGGTTATTTTGAAAATTTTTGGAAATTTTGGTACTTGATAATAATTTAGAATTTACTGAGATTTTACCGAGATTTGTTTTTGTTAATTTTTGGAATTTTGATATCTGGTAATAATTTTTCACGTATATAAGGACCATTTCTCTCAATCCTAATA
>SOPF01026282.1:11177-23216 GCA_012979155.1 Hypericum perforatum | reverse complement strand
GTAATAATTTTTCACGTATATAAGGACCATTTCTCTCAATCCTAATATTTTTTCAGTCTTCTCTTCTCATACCCTTACCGACTTCCTATCTTATGCCCCAATTAAAAATTACTCTCAACTAAGCCCTCTCTCACTACTAGAATTTTAGGTTGTAGAGGGGAAAACTTAGCGGTGGATTAATGGCCGCAGAGATCTATTGTGGAAAAAATTATGATATGGCGTATTAAAATATGTTGCAGAGAATAACGTTTCTCCTCTAAAACTCTATTGTGGCGATATAAATTTCATTGCCACTATAGGTTTTTAGCGGCGACATATTTTTTTCTTGGCTAATAATGAATTGTGTGGAAAAAATTGATATTGCGGCTAAAGATTTCTAGAGGTGATGACATCGTCGCTAGATCAATGTAGTTTGACTCATACTCTTTTCGCCATTGTAGATATTTAGTGGAGATCAAATCGCCACAAGGCCGAAGTTCTCTTTAATTTCTATATAGTAGTTTTAATTAAATCAACATGCTATACTTATATATATATAGATTGTAAATTTAACAATGTAGATTATATATACGTATATGTATATATGTGTATAATAGCGAAAAATGTAATGAGGGTCATACATATATGCAGAAGATATATATTTGTTCTGTAGCATTGCTAATTACTATTTTTGACCATAACAATATTATATGTATATTATATTACTAACTTATCATGATAAAGAAATGTTATAAGTTTAAATTAATATTGTAATATTTTTTATTTTATTATAAGTTTACTAATTAATAGTATTAGTTACTATAGTACTACTAATCATGAAAATATAGTAGTTCACTAGTACTATAGTGTCATTAATCCAATATATATAGTACGTATTACATATGTATATATATAGTGTCATTAATTCAACATAATTATATTAATTTTTTATAATAAATAGGAAATTCTAAGCTAATTGGTTAGTCTAACTCTTTATAAATTCAATGCAACACATATTACTTAGGAAAAAAATTATATTATTTTTTAGTTATGATAAACAGAATTTGGAATTTCTCGAATAAGCTAGTAGGTTTTTTCCTACCCTGTCGCATGTCAAGAGTGGATCAACCTAAGGGCTACGACGCCATAATATTTGAGTTTACTTGTTGTAACTTTCTAGAGGTCGAGATATCTACTAATCCATGGCTACATAATTTGAGCAATTAAATTCGTCATTGCATAATTGGCGAGGAAGGTTTCCTGCTCTGTACTATAGGGAATTTATTAATAGAGGGTAATATACATTCAAAAAGAAAATTAACTAAATATTTTTGAAGTGTCTAAGGATATTAATTTGTGAATTTCTTAGATATTTTTCCATGAGATTTTTTCACTTAGTACAATATACATCTAGAGGAAACCTTCCTCGCCAATAATATTTTACGGGGAAGTAATGACAGCCGCTATAATATTTTTGCGGGGAAGTAATGACAGCCGCTATAATATTTTTGCGGCACTACTTTTGCCACTAATTTGCTACCCTATTTGCAATGACTTTTATCACCGCAAATACCTATAGCGGCAACCTCTGCGCCGTAATAGAGTTTGGATGGTGGAGATATAGAGGGGAAATCATGCGACGAAATTTTTCCCCTCAAAATTGGATTTGAGGGGATTTTAAGCTTTTAGCCGCAATTTTTTTTCCTCTCTATATTCCATTATTCTTGAAGTGTCTCCTTCACCCACCTCCGGCCACCTCTCCGACTCCCCTCAAGCTCTAGTTACCTGCCCGTATACCTAGGTTGCAACTTGTCTTCTACGAGTGAATTTCTCTCTGTAAATTTTAATTCTTGTTATGGGGAAAAGGTAACGAGGGTGTCAAGGACGATCTCGTGATGGCTTGAGAACTCATCTCAAGGCCAGCTTAATGATACAAGTGATCATGACCACCATTACCTTATCGAGTTACGCTCCTCTATCCATGCTCTACTACCCGACTAACTAACTAAGCTCTACTGCCCAGTCTCCTAACCAAGCGCTAATGCCCGACTTAAGAATTAAGATACAAATAGAAGCTTGAACTTGATAAATTATTTGTGTTGTGGTTGTATGATGATCCTTCTACCTTCCTCGAGCATCCCTTATATAGGCGAAGGACTCTGTCTTCTCCTTGCACTCAGACTCTCCTAACGCCTATCTTTAGGGATGCTTATCCTCATCTTGTACCAGAACCCTTATCACATAATTTTTGGAACTTATCTCTTCTGGTTAATTCAGAGCCCTAGTTTAACTCCTTTGATCATGCATAATCTCTTTTCATAGCTCTTCTGACATCTTTCCTAATCATTGTAACCCTCAACTAGTCACGATCAATTCATACTAAAAGAAAGGACAAATCTACTCCTTTGAGATTCTTACTTAGAAAAGAACAACCTTTTCTAAACCTAAGTCACTTGATGCTTGAGTAGGATCCTTTTTTCGGGCCGACCCTCCCTAAGGCAATGTAGGGTTTCCTAAGGCAAGATAGGCCCTTTGTACCTTCCTCAGGTAAGATAGCCTCCTTAAGGCTAAGTAAGCCCTTTATGCCTCCTTAAGGCTCCTCATACCTTTGCAAGGTGAAATAAGCTCTTAGCGCCTCTTTAAGGCAAGATAAGCCCTTTATACCCTCTTAAGGCAAAGCAAGTTCTTTGTGCCTCCTCAAGGCAAAGTAAGCTCTTCCAATGTGAAGTAAGCTCCTAGCACTTCCCTAAGGCAAGGTAAGTTCTTAACACCTCCCTTAGGCGAGTTAAGCTCTTTGCATCTCCTCTCAAAGAATAAAATACCTCTTCATACCTCCCTCTTCCGAAAGACAAAGTGGCTCTTCACACATTCTCTTCCGGAAGGCAAAGAAATATCTTTACGCTCCTCCTTCCGAAAGACAAAATGGCTCTTCACACCTCCTCTTCTGGAAGGCAAAGTCACTAAGCAAACCCTTTCCTCTTTCGGAAGGCAAAGTCACTAAATGAACCCCTCCCTTCTAAAGGCCATGCTTCAAGAAATTATTAGCCCTTATGGAAGGCAAAATATTACTTTTGGTGGAAGATAAAGCACTTTGGGAAGTCACTCCCCCTTTTAAAGGCCACATGCATGGAACCCCATACAAGGAGGTAAAAATTTCCTTTTGGTCACTCTTGGGAGACAAAGTGCTTATGGAACTCACACTCTCCCTTCTTTAAGAGCCATGCGCATTGCCCCTTACAAGGAGGTAAAATTGCCTTTTTGTCACCTGTGGAAGGTAAAGCACTTCATGAAGTCACTTTCTCCCTTCTTTAAGCCACTTCATAAAGCAAAGTTTCAATATCATACATTCTTCAAGGAAAAGTACTTTGTGAAGTACTAAAAGTGGTCACTTCCAGAAGGTACAATTTCCATATCACCACAGTGGGAATGTAAATATTATTTTTATGTTCCAACAATTCTAAATTTGTAAAAAATAATTCAGATTTTAAAATTGATATTTTTTCAAATATGAGTTAATTTATTTGTGGATTATGACAGATTATGAATTTAATGTTTAAAATAGTTAACTTGTTGAGCCAGGACTCTAAAAGTATCAAGTGATTATCCAAAAAATTTATCAAAAAATTATCTCGACAGATTTTTGATCAAAAAATTTAGGATTTTCAAAAATTTTGAAATTATCCTAAAATTTTAATTTGAAATTCGTGAAATTCCAAAAAAAATTCATTACAGAATCAAGATAATCTTTTGACTACTAAGTATTTGGAATATTCTGGATAGAAATTCATTATAGAATCAAGATATTATGATTTTAAAATTCAGACTTTTTCAAATGTGAGTTAATTTCATTGTGTATTATGACAGATTATGAATTTAGTGTTCAAAGTAGTTAACTTATTGAGTCTAGGACTCTAAAAGTATCAAATGATTATCCAAAAAATTCATCAAAATTTTATCTCGGCATTTTTTTTATCAAAAAATTCGGGATTTTCAAAATTTTTGAGATTATCCTAAAATTTTAATTTGAGATTCGTGAAATTCCAAATAAAATTCATTACAGAATCAAGATAACCTTTTTGACTACTAGATATTCGGAATATTCTGGATCGAAATTTTGAGATTGGAAAATCCCGAATACTCGCTAGTGATAATGCACTCCATAGAGTACTGAATTGTCAATAAACTAAAATTAGAGGGAGGGAAACGAAGAGAAAACTCATCCATCTAATATCTATCCCTTCCTCCCTCTCCTCCACCTCCAACAGGCAACACCAAAAAGGCAAAAAAGGAAGTCTTTCTCTCTCCTCATTTTCTCTCTCTAGAATACAAGAACAGCAACTACTACTTCCAGCTGAAGAGAATCAAGAGATATTGAAATTCCCAAAATACCCTCGTTCCTATCTCTTTCTCTCTCTCCGCTTCATCTCCTTTTGCCCTAATGGGATAGTTTCGGGAAAAAAAGGGAGAGGAAAAAAGGCGCGAAATTGATGGAGTGGGACAGCAACTCGGATCTGAGCGGCGACGAGGAGGAGTACGACGAGGGAGGTCTCTTTTCCGGCTTCGGAGATGTCGGAGACGGTGGTCCCATCCCTTTCCCGATGGAGAACCTCTTCCAGACGGCGCCGTGCGGTTTGGTGGTCACCGACGCGCTGGAGCCCGACCACCCAATCATCTACTGCAACGCCGTCTTCGAGATGGTCACCGGATACTGTGCCGAGGAGGTCCTCGGCCGCAACTGGTCAGTTCCCCCACCCTTTCCCGTTTCCCTCGCTGTCTCGTTTTGTCGGGTTGTGTTTAGGGTTTGGGCTTTTGAATTGGGAGATGGATGGGGCTTTCCAATTGGGGGTTTTCTTTTTATTGCACACCGGCTGCTTGTAGGTGATGTTTGTAGATGAATGTGATGTTTAACACCTGCTACGGCCTACCCGAATTGCGGTTTTGAGTCTGTTTTGTTGGCTATGGTTTAGATTAGCCAAGATGTGTGTGTTCGTTATGCGCTTTAGTTACTCTGAGATTGATTATCTGATATCGCTGGCTGAGAAGGATATTGTCATCTCAGCCAGAGATATCTGGGAATTTCTCATCCAGTACCATCTAGTTGAATGCTTTGTTACCTTCCATGCAAGGATATATGTTTACTGCATATCATTTCAGCTGAATCATGTTCTGCTACTGATGGCGGCATCCAATTTCCTTTTTACTTTTATTCCCCCTCTGATTCTTTTTGTCTAACTTTCTTTTGATGCCTTTGCCTTGACGATTTCCATGATGGAGAAGGTCACTGTCACGATATACACGCTGACTTCTTTTCATTTGTGTGCAAAGTCTCGACTGTGATTGCCTGAATGGTAGCTGTATAGGAATTTCCATATCCTACCCAAAACCTTAAAGTAGTAAGTAGATCATCCCATCTTATAAACAAGCCCACCATACTCGCAACTGGCTATGTGGTAATCCCAACAAGCTGGGCATGGATGGTGCTCCAGGATTCACAAGCACTGAATTGTTTCCTGAATTGGGATTGCTTATTGCTGTGTCCTTGATTAGCATATACATTGAGAAATTATGATAGAAGTAGGATGGTGCCTGCATTTTTATACTTGTGTGCATGACTATGCATTTAAGGTTTTTTTCTGTTAAATCGGTTCGAGGTGGTGGTTGAAATTATAAAAACCAAATCTGGTGAAGGATAATTCTTATACTGTAAAGTTGCATAATCTGGCTTTACCTTCTTAGTTGCTGCGAAAATGCTAATATTGAAGCGTGCTGCCTTGAGGCAGAGGTCTCTTCTGTAATTTTCTAACTTGAGCTAATTCATCAGCTTAACATGCTTGGTCGAGTGTGTAATGACAGGTTCTAAACCCTTTGTGTTCTTGTGGATAGTTGGTATAGGCTTTTGATGTTCTGGTATGGGAACACATTTTGGTAGTCTTTTGATTTTCTTCAAACCTTAGTCTTTTATCATTGCTTTACCGGATGCACTTGGACATTGATGCTTCATTATTACTCTCGTTTTCATCTAAAAAAATGCTCATCTTCTGGATATAAACATCAAATAGCTTTACCATTATAGTTAAATGGATATGCATCTTATTTTACATGAAGACTTTGTATGATTTCGATGGTTCAAAAATATCTTGAAGAAGCAACATCATCCTAACCTTGAAACCAACATAGTCTGAAGTCATTAATATAATATAACGCAAGCTGATTGGTTACTTTGTTTTTGGTTATAGGTGTAGCGAGCTTATTGTAGAATTAATCTACTTGATGAATGTTTCAGTCACTAAATTTTCTTTAAGATAACAAGATGGGAAAGAAGGGAAATTATAGAATTAGTTTTTTTATATGTTTGTATCAGTAGTGGAGTAATCACAGATCTTGAGTGCCTTTTAGATGTGGAAAGAGCATGAACTAAGGATCCTCACTGCCTTGTGACGCTATTATGACATTGTTCAGTTTTTTTTCTGCTTGGCTCACCTAGTAGCCCGAAAATAGGGTCATACTATCATGGGTTTGACAGTGTGTGATGTCAAAGATGGCAAAAGAGAGTGAGAGAATAAGGGGATGTGCCAGGGGAATGTGCCTACCCTCTACACTACCTCCATGCTATCAGGGGAGCACTTACATTCCGTAGTCACGCTTTTAAAAACTAACCAAAAAGGACAGTGTGCAAGTTCTGATGCAACACCTATGTGTATAAAAACAACTTGTGCCGACACCAAGCATCTTGGAAGCTATTAGGAATGGAGTTATCAATTATATTTCCTCTCCTTGTTCTGTTATAATTTTTTTCCTTTCCAGATTGTGTTTGTACCACCCAGATGCAATGCCAAACAGTTGTAAGACGCTACCAAACTAGAGATATGCTTTGTTGTGCTCATAGTTGTGGCACATAGAACACCTTTGTGATAGCTTTTGTATTGGGAACGACCTTTTTTCTAGAACTTCTAATGTGACAAGCTTTCTTCTATTCCTTTCTCAGCATGCAATTTAAGTAGGAATTGTCATGCAGTTTGCTCTGCGGCCCTCAAGCTGCCCTCACTATCTTCGTTGGGATTTAGACTTTGTGTGATTTAGGCAATAGCATCGACCATTTATAGATACAAACTCTTTAAAAAAAATGAGGATCCCTTGTTCTTATGTTTACTTTTTTTTCTTGTTTCTGCAGCCGATTCTTGCAATGCAGAGGACCATTTGCGAAAAGAAGACATCCTTTGGTAGATTCCACGATTATTTCCGAAATAAGAAGATGCCTGGACGAAGGAATTGAATTCCAAGGGGAATTGTTGAACTTTAGGAAAGATGGATCTCCACTGATGAACAGGTTGAGACTCACTCCTATATATGGTGATGATGACGCAATTACTCATGTAATTGGAATCCAGTTCTTCACTGAAGCAAATATTGACCTGGGTCCAGTTCCCAGTTCAACTGTAAAGGAATTTTCTAAGTCTTCAAATCATCTTCGTTGTATTCTCTCTGCCTACACTCCTGCCTCACCAGGGGACCGCAATCGCAGCCGTGGGCTATGTGGTATAATGCAACTAAGTGATGAGGTTCTATCCCTCAAGATACTTTCACTATTAACTCCCAGAGATATTGCATCTGTTGGTTCGGTGTGTAGGCGTTTCTATGAGCTTGCACAAAATGAGGGCCTATGGAGAATGGTCTGTCAGAATGCATGGGGTAGTGAAACAACTCGTGTATTGGAGACAGTGCCTGGGGCTAAAAGACTAGGGTGGGGCCGACTGGCAAGGGAACTGACAACCCTTGAAGCAGCAACCTGGAGAAAGCTTACTGTTGGAGGTGGTGTGGAACCCTCAAGATGCAATTTTAGTGCATGTGCTGTTGGTAATAGGGTTGTTCTGTTTGGTGGCGAGGGTGTTAATATGCAACCAATGAATGACACCTTTGTGTTGGATCTGAACTCTAGTAACCCAGAGTGGCAACATGTGCAGGTTAGCTCTCCTCCGCCTGGTAGGTGGGGCCACACGCTATCCTGTGTTAATGGGTCTCATTTGGTTGTGTTTGGAGGCTGTGGAAGACAGGGCTTGCTAAATGACGTCTTTGTTCTGGATTTGGATGCCAAGCTTCCAACATGGCGTGAAATTTCTGGATTGGCCCCTCCGATTCCCAGATCGTGGCATAGCTCGTGCACGCTTGATGGGACGAAGTTGATAGTTTCTGGTGGGTGTGCAGATTCCGGTGTTCTTCTTAGTGATACCTTTCTGCTTGATCTTTCGATGGAAACACCTGTTTGGAGAGAGATACCAGCAGCATGGACCCCACCTTCACGGCTGGGTCATACACTTTCAGTTTACGGCGGTCGGAAGATACTGATGTTTGGGGGTTTGGCAAAGAGCGGACCGCTTAGGTTTCGCTCCAGTGATGTGTTTACCATGGATCTAAGTGAGGAGGAACCTTGTTGGAGATGCGTAACTGGGAGTGGCATGCCTGGAGCTGGAAATCCAGGAGGTGTAGCTCCACCTCCTAGACTTGATCATGTTGCCGTGAGCCTCCCAGGTGGCAGAATCCTGATCTTTGGTGGTTCTGTTACTGGCCTTCATTCTGCCTCGCAGCTATATATCCTTGACCCGACAGATGACAAACCCACATGGAGGATTCTAAATGTACCAGGAGGTCCTCCAGGATTTGCCTGGGGACATAGTACTTGTGTTGTTGGTGGAACGAGAGCAATAGTCCTTGGCGGTCAAACTGGGGAGGAGTGGATGCTAAGTGATATCCATGAGCTATCATTAGCCAGTTCTGTTGTCTGATCCACAAGACTTTGCATAGGAACTTGGTGCGCTGATTGAACATGACGTGTGAGGTTATCCTTGAAAGACTCCTGAGACTCTTGCCTCCGTTGCAAAAAAACCGAGAAATGCCGCACCCGTTGAGACTTTTTGTCTTAGGCTGTTAAAAGCTAATGCAATTTGTGTTTACAGGGGTAGGCATGGCTCAGAGAGAACTTGATGAAGCTAAACCACGTCCCTTCTGTGAGGTCTTTATCCACCACCCTTTGGAAAACTGTTCCTTTTTTTTTAGATTAGTTGTAATTTACAAACAGGTAGTAGGTATGAATGTATGTAGAAATAGTTTCTCGTTGCCTCGTTATGTGATATGGAGAGCAGAAGTTACATTATGGAAACAGAAAATGAGAATTGCTTGTTCATAGAATCATATAGACTAAGCTAAAGGGTCATAATCCGTCATGACCGGGCGCAGTTGACGCGGAGGTTAGATTAAGCTCAGTTCAGAATTGGAGGATATGGAGGCTTGAAGATCCTTCCTTGCCTGGATTAAAGCTGATGGTATGTGAATTTCTTGACTTTCTGGTCGAGTTGTTTCATTCTGCCTGCCAATGTAGCTATGAAATACTTGTAGCAACCGGTGTGCAGCCACGGATCTTGTATGCTCGCGGAGATGGAAATCCGTGGCTCGAACTGGTTAAAACCAGACGCGCTTCCAGTTTTAGTTCAGCACTTTATCTGCAGAGACTTGGTTCGAACTTGTAAATTCTGCTACAAAATAGTGCCATGCATCGCTTCGCTGAATAAAGCCAAGTGCAATAATATAATAGTATCACACCCGTCGTCGCTCATTGAATTTCAATTGTAGTATTAAAAATACATATTTTATTGGTAATATTATTTATAATTTGTTTACGTTACTGTATATTTTATTCAAATTATAACCGTAGATCAATCGGTGAGGAAAGAAAGTTTACGAAACGTCTTTGAATTAGATATTAAAATGTGTGTATATGAGTAGATACTAAGATATTTTAACGAAGTAATTGGAAATTAGTAAAATGTGGCAATGATAGTAGTAATTTTGGTCTCTATAGTTGTCACGCGGGGCTAAGGGTTTGTTTGGTACGGCTGATGAAATTTAGCTGTTAGCTGTTGGTTGTCAGCTGTTGGCTGATAGTACTCGGCTGTTAGCTGATATCCGATTTTTTTGCAAAAGTGTTTGGTAAATTAGCATTGGCTGTTGCTGTTGAGTTGTAAAATTACTTATAAGGGTAATTGACTAATAAACATCATTCTTTAATATTTAATATAATATATATTATTTATCTTTATGTTTTCGTTAATTAAAAAGTGTCTCTCTTAATTTAATATTTAATATAGCACATATTATTTATTTTTATACTCGCGCCAATTAAAAGAGTGTCTCTCTTAATTTAATATTTAATATAGTAATATTTAGTATTTATTTCTATATTTTCACAAATAAAAAAGTTTCCCTCTTAATTTAATATTTAATATAGTAATTTAATATTTATCTCTATATTTTTTTCAATTAAAAAAAGTGTCCCTCTTAATTTAATATTTAATTAGAAATTATCTGGATTAAGGGCTATTTAGTAATTTGATATTGTAACAGCCATCAGCTAAATGTAACAGCTATAAATTCTAGCTGTTGGAAAAATTGGCTGTTAGGTTCCAACAGCCAATTTTTTTTAATTCACCAAACACCTAAAAATTGGCATATCTATCAGCCAACCACTAATCTCTAACCGCCAAACCAAACACCCACTAATTGGTGGTGTTTTATTTTGTGGCGGATATTAGCCGTCCGACTATCTCTACCTCTAACTTGTGAATTGAGTCTTTCTACCCAAAAAAAAAAATTTTTTCGAGTCCAAAATTATACGATAATCCTATTTTTTATCGGGCATTTCTATATATGATTTTAGATCTATTGACATGATTGTATATGAATTATGGGGTTGGATTGGACGTGGTGGAAGTTTTTTCTGAAAGGTTTGAAGTGAAGACAAATGAGGGCTGTTTTGAAAACATGCAAAATGTAGGATTAAAGTTAAAAAATCACACGGAGTGATATCGTGTGAATGAAATATTATTATCACAAAACATAAAAAATACACTAACCATTATAACATACATGACATGATTAATATCACATAAAAAAATATGATGATATCGGAAAAAAATGTCATCACAATTGTCCACCTTCCAAATCATGAGAAATAATTTTCTTCTCCGTACATAGTACAAACCCACGAATTACCTAACTTCTTTGACCAACAATTCTCACTATTTATTCTATCTAAATCTGTCGTGCTTATGTTTTTCATATTTTCAATCAGATAATATCATATTAGTATAAGCGAATAAAACTAGCAACATAATATGGTACATAAACTAATTTTAACAAATTTCACTTAACTATCAATCACACAAAATCTTGGTGCCGTGTCAAGTGTCAACCTTTTATGTTTAAAATAAGTGGGAGAGAAAAAAGAAATCTAAGTATCCAACCTGGAAGTGGGAAGACAAGACAAAGATCAACTTGCTTGGACTGAGGCAACATAATAAGCGATTGGATCAGGTGCTGAGGGAAATTTCCCTCAGTATATACTGAGGGAAATATAGGCCATTGGATCAGAATAGTTTTCTAAATATTTTGATCCAATGGCCTACATTAATAAGGGTATTTTAGACTTTTTGACAAAATTACTGTTCATCCACTAATAAAATTACTGTTCATCCACTAATAAAATCACTGTACACTTTCAAATAAAATTACTGTTCATTTCTTTTGGATCCGAGACAAACCACCAATACAGCCAAGATAACCAGCAATGCAGCCAACGAAACCATTAATACAACCAAACAAACCAGTAATGCAACCAATAAAACCAGTAATACAATTAACGAAACCAGTAATATAACTAAGCAAACCACTAATGCAACCAAGCAAACCAGCAATGCAACCAAGCAAACCAGCAATGCAACCAAATAAACCAGTAATACAACTAAATAAACCAGTAATATAACAAAATAAACCAGCAACATAACTAAGCAAACCAGTAATGAAAAGAAGCAAACCAGCAATACAACCAAATAAACCAGTAATACAACAAAAAAAAACCAGCAATGCAGCCAACGAAACCATCAATACAACCAAACAAACCAGTAATGTAACTAAGCAAACCAGTAATGCAACCAATAAAACCAGTAATATAACTAACGAAACTAGTAATACAACTAAATAAACCAGTAATATAACAAAATAAACCAGCAA
>SOPF01026282.1:0-11167 GCA_012979155.1 Hypericum perforatum | reverse complement strand
GCAACCAATAAAACCAGTAATATAACCAACGAAACCAGTAATACAACAAAATAAACTAGTAATATAACAAAATAAACTAGCAACATAACCAAGCAAACCAGTAATGAAAAGAAGCAAACCAGCAATACAACCAAATAAACCATTAATGCAACCAATAAAACCAGTAATACAACCAACGAAACCAGTAATATAACTAAGCAAACCAGTAATGCAACCAAGCAAACCAGCAATGATCCGAAATAAACCAGCAATGCAGCAAAAAAAACCAACAATGTAGCCAACGAAACCATTAATACAACCAAATAAACCAATAATAGTTGGTTGTATTACTGGTTTATTTGGTTGCATTACTGGTTCGCTTAGTTATATTACTGGTTTGTTTGGTTGTATTAATGGTTTCGTTTGCTGCATTGTTGGTTTTCTTGGCTGCATTGCTGGTTTGTTTCGAATAGTTAGTGGATGAATAGTAGTTGATGAATAGTTAGTGGATGAATAGTTAGTGGATGAATAGTTAGTGGATGAATAGTTAGATAAGTGATTTTACAATATTAACCTCCTCAGTATATACTGAGGATTCCCTTCCTCAGCACCATTCCTTAACCCAATAATAAACACACTTTCACTTCACTCTCACTCTCCCATCTCTCTCTCTCTCTCTCTCTCTCTCTCTCTCTCTCTCCAAAACACACACTTTACTCTTTCTTTTCCCCTTCCAATCGATTTCTCTCTCCAAACCCAAAATGCCGATCAAGAGGGACCCCTCCACGCCGCCGCCCGTCATCGGGAAGATCGGGCCGTACACGGTGTTCATGACACCGCCTCCCACCCCTCACGACCCTTCGCCAGCTTTCGAACCCCCGTCGCCGTCCCCCAGGAAGGCGGTGGCCGCCCCGCCCCCCGTCAAGCCCCCTCCGCAGCAGATTGACGCGTCCGCGGTCGCCGGCTCCGACGGATCCGTCGTTGGCTTCCTCCGAAATGCCGTCTCCTCTGTCCAAAATGGTATGTAAGCCTTTTACATTACTTGGTCCTAATCTAATGGTATGTAAGCGTTTGCTTATGTGATGGAGGTAGAGAAAACTCTTTCATCACGTTCCGATGTGGGATTGTCTCCAACAATTACGAACATGCCTCGTTTAGGAATTATAGTTTTTGTGGAGTTGGGTTGTGTGGGAATGAGTCTTTTTGATATAGTTCTATCTTTGACTGTGTTTTGTGTCTATGCTGTTTTGCAGCTCATTCCAGCCTGGACGACCATTTAGCGCGCTGGTTCGGGTTAAATCAATCCAAGTACCAGTGGGCATTGGATGATTATTATGAGAGCAAGGGAATGGTAAGATTGCATGTACTTTTCCTCTCTGTCGGCTTTCCATGGTTCAGCTTAGAACTTTTATGTTGGCTTTGTGAACGCTCTGCCTAATTGAACCTCAAATACGATAATGTACTTCTGAAGTAATAAGTATATGGAGTTTGGGAAGAGTCTTCTTGATTTGATTCTGACCTCATTTTTCAGCTTCATTACTTGCAAAACCAGCCAGTCTTATTTTTACCTAAAAATATAATGACATTTTTTTACCCATAATCTATTGGCGAGGGGCAAGATTACATAAGAGAGTTTTCGTTGAAGCTACACTTGATTTCTTGAACTTAGATTCATTGTTGTTACAAAAATTCCCTCATCTTATATATTCAAGTTTATTGCTATTTGTATGTAATGTTTTTTCTATATTTCAAGTAACCTTGCACGGAAGGCAAGAGCTGGTAAAATGCTAGTTCCCTCTATTATAAAAGGCATGACTAGAGAGGAGTGAATCTGATATGAATCTGATCCGCAAGAACCCCATACTTGAAGCATGTTTGGGAAGTCAGTTAGGGGTGATATGAATCTGATCCGCAAGAACCCCATACTCGTAGCGTGTTTAGGAAGTCAGTCATGGGTTTAGATACAAAAACATGATCTTTGCTTCTTTGGTTCTGCGGAACAGTTCGAACACAGAGAGGTCGTGTTCACCTTCGACTTATCAAGTGGATCGACATGTGGTATCTCACTAAATCAAGGTTCTAGTTTCCTAGGGCAGCGGGTCAAGGTTCTTGTAGAGGCAAAACAACGGCTCGAGATTTTCCATCAATTTGAACATAGAAGATCTGGTATCCGGGTGGATCTGTCACAGGGCTCACTCCACGGAGGCCGGATCTTCTATGTTCAGGTTGGAGGGAAATTTCGACCTGTTGTTTATGCCTCTGCAAGAAGTATGAAGAACCTTGACCTCTGCTTTTCCATCAATCTCGACCCAATTTTTTTTTTTTTTACCATCTTGGTTTCTCTGGCTTTTCTAACCGCTGATGTCCTAAATTTTGCTCATAGATTGGTTTCATTTACATGGATCCCTCAACTTTTAAGGACGTCGTCTGTATGATTTAGATATTACTAAAGACCCATCACTCAGGTCCTTGTTCGTTGACAGCTGAAACTTTTGTGTGCCCCGTTCACTGCATGTCATTTGCAGTCTTTTGTCTTTAGTTCTATGCTATCTCAATTTTTACCTTACTAGACAATGCTGATATGGACACAGGAAAACCCCAAAGCCGCGAAAGACGTACCGAGCAAAATGCAGATGGTCTGAAATGGTAGGCCTTTCAACAAATTGGTGCCGCCTTTATCAGTGGCATACACTTATTATTGCGCCTCATACACTGTTTGTTGTGCAGATTTCTCTTCAAAACACCTTGTATCTAATACTTAGAACGGCGAAAAGGGCGACGTAATGCTACTTTCGGATGTCTGTCTCTGTTTCTGGCAATTGCTGTTGTTTCCAAGTCAGCTTTTGAACTCTGAGCAATGTAATGTAACATTGGCTGTAGTTTTTAGATGTAGGGACTTTCCTGAGAAACAATCAGGTGAGTTCTATGTTGTTGAAGTACTGTATTTGCAGATTAACTTATTGATACGTTTTGTCTGAGATCAATTTGAAAGAAGAAGGTCCTCGTTTGCGCCACCAATTGGCAATTGAATTCCTATGAGAATTTCGAGTTCGAATTCTTAAAAATAAAGAAACGTTTCAGTAAATGTCCGAAGAATATAATCGGTATTATTCTTGTTATGCATTCGAAAAACCACTATACTTTACTTAATCACTCAATTAAAACCCAAATTTTTACTCCCTAAAATTCTATAAAACCAAGTGAAAATGACCATTTTAATAACTTGTGGAGCAAACTTTTTTTTGGATTGCGGATTGTAAACGTACCTGACTCCACTTCTCAAGGGCAAAATTTAGCAAATAGTTTCTCATCTTAAATAATATCATGTTGATGCTTTTATTACATAATGTTCAAGTGAAGAGTCTTTGCGTACATTTAAATAAATAGATCAACGTGCAGCAATCTCCATCATTGAAAGTGAGCTCAAAGTTATAATGTGGCAATATACAGACCCCACCGTATTTCACCCGGTACAAAATGTAAGAGAGAGGACCCTGATCAAGTTTTGTCCGGAGAAGCAATTGATGACTAATAATTATTGACCATGGGAAGGTAATGTATGAAGTGTGTTGTTTAAAGGCATACGAGGAAAAGTAGGTTCATTAAAAATAATAACATTTAAAGGTGTACTTATATAAAACAAATGAACCAACACACACTTACATCAACAAGTAATAATATTGTTCTAGCTTAATTAAAAACTCTTGAATTTTAATCATTAAAACACAAGATTGTTATTGTATGTGAACTTTGCCACTTTATAAAAATTTTACTATTGACTCGAATCTAAATTAATTGACACAATAACATTTGTACACTGTTTGATATAAACTAATATATATATATATATATATATATATATATGATAAATGGAAGTGGATACCCTGGGGACAAAATATTTTGTCCTTATTTAGGGACAAGGTTAATAGAGTCAATTAACTTAAACCACTAATTAAAGAGTTTCTCTCTCCATTAATAACACCCCACCTAATTAGGATTAAACCATAACCATCCCACCTAATCCGATGCAATCCCATTAATTACGTATATTCTCTCTTTAGTAAATATATTTTTTCCCTAAACCCTATTTTGAGCCGTCATTAGTTCTAAATACAATTAAATCAAAAATCAGTGATTTATTGTCCGACATTACTGGTTTATCGTCCGATATTACTGGTTTGTGGTCCGACATTACTAGTTTGTGGTCCGACATTACTGGTTTGTGGTCCGATATTACTGGTTTATAGTCCGACATTAGTGTTTATGGTCCGATATTACTGGTTTGTGTTCTGACATTACTGATTTGTGGTCCGACATTACTGGTTTGTGGTCCGACATTACTGGTTTGTAGTCCGACATTACTGGTTTGTGGTCCGGTATTACTGGTTTATAGTCCGACATTACTGGTTCATATGTTAATATTTTTTAATTAAGTAGAGAGAGAGGAAAATGGATAGTTTCGTTTGATTAATTAGAGAAAGTAGGTAATTATGGCAGAGAAAGTGGGTGGTTACATTTTTTAAAATCTTAATTAGTGGGTGGATTGGTTAGAGATAATTAATGGAGTGGAGAGAGAAAGGAATAATAATATATTAAATGCTGGGAGTTTTTAAATTTTGGCAAAAGTCGTAAATGCTCTGAGTATTAATAGCCATTAGATTAGAATTTTTTTAGTATATTCTAATCTAATGGCCGAGATCTTTGTCCCTATTTAAGAACAAAATATTTTGTCCCCAAGGTATCCAATTCCATGATAAATGGATCTTAATAAGAATTGGCTCGAATGGTTAAAGATAAATGGAGATCATCATTAAATAAACCCTGAAAATGTTGTACTTCCGATGCCAAAGAGTCATTAAGTAACCGAGTGACTGAAATGCAATTGAGTCAAGATTGAGTAAGAATAAATTGTCTTATTCTTATACATTCTGAATAAATTGTCTTATTCTCATACATTCTGATTTATAAAAAAAAAACGAGGAGAAGGCATATGTGGAAGGACCGATTATAGAATCTATATTCAATGGAAAAAAGAGCAGCAGCAGAAATTGACGGATTAGAATTCCTAGCATCAAGCCCCACCCTTCTTGGGCTTTATGGCGATGCATAAATGATGGAGAACTCATCTCTCTCTCTCTCTCTCTCTCTCTCTCTCTCTCAAATTAAACAATAGCCATTCTCATCGTCTTTCCTCCTTTTTCCTTTTTCGTTTAATTTTTTTCCCATGACCCTGTTGTTATTTTGTTATCTTTTTTCTTGTTCGATCAATTAATTATGATATAGATTTCAGAAAAGTGATGACACTTATTGGATGATTAGAGAAACCATTACAGCAAATCTTACCTGTAAGAAGATGGTGGAGGACCTCATTCATCTCCATCAACTAGGTACTTCCACTTTCCTTTAAATTAGATTCTGTTTTTTTGTTAAGAGTTTTAATGATTGTCCTAAATACCCACATCGTAGTTAATTTCCTTCCTTGATATTTTCTTTTATCCCGTCTAACAACTTAAAATCTCGAAGAACACAACTTGACATTCCACAGAAAGTTGGATGAACAAATTTCCAGTAGAAACGATATCTATATTGAAGCCATAGAGCAAAGCTGCCTTAAAATTTGACAAGAAACTAAAATCAATCATAAATAAAATGTTTGTTTTTTTTTACGAATATAGAGTGATGCATTATCGATTTACGTTTGTAAAATTTCGATCCACCGCATCACGATAAACAAAATGTTTCGAGTTCACTATAACCACAACAGACAACGAAAGCAAATGCGTGCAAAACTAATAACGCACACACCCTTCTAGATTGATTTATCATAAACTGGTCGAGACTTGTATTCAACTTTGTATTAAAAAAACATGTTTTTTCCAATGTTTTCTTACGTCAAATATGTGTTGTTCAGACACAAGGTCTAGATTACATTGTCCACCCAAATTAGATATCAAAAAATCGAAATTAAGTACTACTAATAATAATAGTCCAGGAAGGAGGTTGCAGGATTTTGTAAGTGCATATTAAGAGGCGAATTAAGTTAGAACAAGTTAGTTTTGACTCAATGCTCGAAATTAAGTTTAGTAATAATTAACGTTAAGACGAATTTTTATCTTGTTTATCACCTTTCAACAATTAATTATATGGCTATTTTCGGATACAAATTAATCAAAGGTGGTCAGTGAGAAGCATGTCTGGGTATATTTCTTCATCATTCTCTCCAACAGCCTTCCTCCCTCCTTTATTCTCCCTCCCTACCTCTCTCTCTAACTTTTTTTTTTCTTCCTCTCTCTCTCTCTCTAAACATAATTCTCCTCCCTTGGCCCCCACATTTCCTCTCTCTCCTGACCTTTTCCTCGGGAAAAAAGTCCGAGTCTTTGACCGAGTCTGTTCATCAGATTGGATCTGAACCTTCCCATGACTTGAGAGGTATTTTCTTGTAAAGATTGCAACTTTGGGTGCCTCCTAGTTGATTTCCTTCGTTTTAAGCATCTGGGTACTTTTGGTTCCTTTGCCTCGTCTAGTGTTTCCAATGAGGTGAATCCAATGAGTGTGTTATATCTGTTATTGGGGTGTGGTTTTATTATTATTCCTCAGGGTCGACTAATTAAGGTTTGAGCTGTGCGAGACATTTGAAAGGTGGCAAAACTCTCCATATATTTTGTCCGTAGGATGTGTTGACATCGATTCTGGTGAATTTGAGCTCAAGCTGGGATTGGATGGCCACGTCACTGGCACATTTCCCTTGTTCTCTGGGATACTACAATTTGTGTTTGTTTAAGGCCTCTGAATACTTTTGGTTACGTTGCCTCGTCTAGTGTTCCCAATGACTCAATGAGGTGTGTTATCTGTTATTGGGGCGTGCTCCAATTCCGATAATTAGTCCTTATCATGACACCACTGAGCCAACTAATCTAGGTTCAAGTGGGGTTGGACATTTGAAAGGTGGCAAAGTTCTTTTGTCGAGTATTTTTGCCTCTAGGATGTGTTTGCAAATCAGTCTTGTGGTGTCGTTTAGCTCATGCTGCGATTGGATGGTCTCGTCGGCACATTTCCTTTTGTGTTCTCTGGGATACTACAGTTTGTGTTTCTTTAAGTATCTCTAGACAAGCAATTGTATTTTAATGTGTTAGGTTTAGTATTAAAGTATTGTGCCATTTGCTTGTTGGTGAGTCAAATTATTCCTTTGTTCAACGTAGGTCCTACCCTGGTTTATTGACATCTGAATTGTGTTTGGTGTTTGCGAGTCATTTCTCAATCTTCTTTCGGGAGCTTTTGTGCGTACTTTCACTTTGTTCGTTGGTTTCCGTATTTGCATTAACATGTGGGCATATCCAACAATTCTTCCTTAGGGTGTTAATGTATGTAGATGCCTAGTTTATCCCAACCAGGAAAGACGATGTGTAGGAGATTTCAGCTACCAACTGATAGTCTTTCTGCTATCCTCGAGTGATCTGGTGGTGCACTGTCTAATCTAATCCGGAACTTCCACCCAAAAAAATCTAATCCAGAATTGATGAATATACACCAGTGATAGGAGCTGCTATGTGGAAGCGGGAAATTGATATGATATTGGGTAGCAGTTGGGTAGCAGTTATGCAGGCATATTAGCTCCGTGCCTACTGTGTAGAAGCAAATGACCTTAGAACCACGTCATGGTCTGACACTGGCTCATAATACATTATTATCGAAGACAAGCCAGGCTTGTCGGATTTTAAACCATTTCCATGAATGTTGCAGAATAGAAACTCCATTCCGTGTCTTGCTCACAGTTCACATTCTCTAGTCTCAAAGCCATTATCCAGATTATAATCGAAAATCCTTGTTGCATGTTTAATCAAAACTTAATGACTAACATGGACTTGTACTTGGCTTCCTCTTCCTCCAGCTGCCAGTTTCAGTTTGTTTTTCTCGTGCCTAATTTCAGAATGTCATTGCTTCTCCAATTTATTTGGTGTCATCTTGAATTACCTGGCTCGTCATGTGGGTGCCTCCTTACAAGTCTGTAGTTTTTGTTCCATTTCTTTGACACGCTGTGCCTTTTCCATGTTAGGTTAATTTTTACCTTGAGATTCACGGCAAAGTGGAGCTGGCAAAGAGTTGATCAATATAAGGACTATGGCAGTCTCCATG
This sequence comes from Hypericum perforatum, assembly GCA_012979155.1. Classification (NCBI taxonomy): domain Eukaryota; kingdom Viridiplantae; phylum Streptophyta; class Magnoliopsida; order Malpighiales; family Hypericaceae; genus Hypericum; species Hypericum perforatum. Next base: position 3,055 of record SOPF01026282.1, on the reverse strand, counting down.
AGAGATGTAGACTCAGCTTTCCAGGGAGCTGGCAAGGCGTATCCTTAGTATAGTCTGCTTCATGAGTTGCATTGTTGCAATTGATTGTCTTTTTACTTTTAATTCAGGTTCCCTTATTAGTTGTTAAATGGTCCCAAGACTTGGTTTTGTTATTGCTAAATAATTCTTCCTTGACACTAAATAGCGGGGGGCTTGAAATATGGAGAATCGAAAACTTTTGCCCCGTAGCTGTCCCGAAAGAATCTTATGGCAAATTTTTCACTGGGGACTCCTATATAATTCTAAAGGTTAGTGCCTGCCCTGTTACAGTTCTTGTCTATGACTTGGCCTATGATGCTTGTGCATTTGCATTTTTCCTATGCAAAAACATATGGGTGTTTAGGTGTATGTTCTTGCTCTGTTGGTTTACATATGATTTTGTTTGCTGGTATCAATTTGTGATATCATTTTATTGTCGGAGATTGTATTGTACAAAAATGGCACAGCATCCGACAAACCATTATTGTGAAAGAGCACAGGATTTTGGAGATGATATATGGACAAAGCTAGAATTTAGAAAATGAAACCTCTTCCATATATTAGCTTTGCTTACTTGGCATTTACGATCTGCTGCTGTTAGTTATTTGCTTATGTGGCAACAAGTAATGTTGTCCAGGGAAGACGTCTTCTTCCACTTGCACTTCAACCTAACTCCTCTTGCTGTCTTGTCAAGATGATTTTATTTAATAGAATCCTTTTATTTAATCTGACAAGTCTCTTTTCTTTTCTTTTTTTACGTTGTCCTGGAGACTTCTCTTTCTCTATCACATTTTTTTTTCCAATTCAATAAGATTAGATTCGTATCAGTAAAAAGGAGTTTTGAACTTACTGCCTTTTTCCATTTGTTGTCAGGGTTATTTTCTTCTTCCTTTTACCAGCTTCTATTTGCTCGTACAATGATTTTTACCTGTTATGGTTTCCTTTGCAGACAACTGTACTGAAAAGTGGGGCCCTGCGTCATGAGATTCATTATTGGCTGGGTAAAGATACCTCCCAGGTTAGCAGTTAGTTTTTCTCTATTTCATCTCACTAATCTGTTACACCGTTCTCTCCCCATTTTGACGACAAAGTCTGTTGAAGTAGGATGAAGCCGGTACTGCTGCCATCAAGACAGTTGAACTTGATGCAGCACTTGGGGGACGTGCGGTACAGTACCGTGAAGTTCAGGGCCATGAAAGTGAGAAGTTCTTATCCTATTTCAAGCCATGCATTATACCTAAAGAAGGTGGAGTTGCATCTGGTTTCAAGCACGCCGAAGCAGAAGAACACCAAACGCGCCTGTTTATTTGCAAGGGAAAGCATGTTGTTCATGTAAAAGAGGTATGAATGGTATACTCTATATAATAACGTATGCGTCCATAACATTTGAAGTCTAAAAGAGAAGCATTTTGATAAGGTTAACATGAGAAAAATTTTCCAACTTGACTGTTCTATAATAGATTATCTTTAAAAATTGCAGATATGTTATGCTTTTAATTCATTTCTCATGACAGGTTCCTTTTGCCCGGTCTTCACTCAACCATGATGATATATTTATCCTTGATACCGAGTCCAAAATATTCCAATTTAATGGCTCCAACTCTTCTATCCAAGAAAGAGCAAAAGCATTAGAAGTTGTGCAGTACATCAAGGACACATACCATGATGGGAAGTGTGACATAGCAGCTATTGGTAAGTTTATGATTTGAAGGCTCAAACACCTTTCTCATTTTATCACTGTTAACTGTATTATCTCTCTATGAAGAGGATGGAAAATTGATGGCTGATGCTGAAACTGGAGAGTTCTGGGGATTTTTCGGTGGCTTTGCACCGCTTCCTAGAAAGACGGCCAGTGACAACGATAAGACTGCTGAGGCGCATTCCGCGAAGCTGTTACGGTATTAAATTATATCACATGTCCTCTGGTTTTGTCTAATGTTGCATGTCTTCCTGTTTAAATTATGTTTTGCAAATTGACATTATTGCCTCTTGTGATGAGAGATTTAGAGGGTTCATACCTTTTCGACTCTTGGATCTGTCAAAATATCCCGATGTAGACAATAATTAGGAACTAACAGGAAAATGCGTCTACCCTTTGTTCTCATACAGTTGAAAGTTTTATGACCTGAAATTAGATGCCAATGCATGTTATTATGGGGATCTAAACGACACCAATCTTCAGAGGTAAAAAATGTTAGCTAGATTGATACTGGGACTTGGGCCTAAAAGCAAAAATAGCGGAACCTTCCTCAATTTTTTATACAGTATTCTGTATTCCTATATGAGTTTATACAATGCCAGGTTTGTTGATGTTGTAAAGCTCACTCTTATGTTTTTGTTTCCACAAGCGTTGAACATGGACAAGCAGAACCTGTTGAGGCGGAATCCTTAACAAGGGAATTGTTAGACACAAACAAGTGTTACATTCTAGATTGTGGACTGGAAGTGTTTGTGTGGATGGGAAGGACAGCTTCTCTTGATGAAAGAAAGAGTGCCAGTGGATGTGCAGAAGTAAATTTTTTCTGTTATCATTATGTGCACCATGTACCCTTTCTTTTGGTAGTTGATCTTATATAATTGATTGGTGTTTTTTTTTTCACTGCAGGACTTAGTTCGTGGTTCTGATAGAATGAATTCTCACGTTATTCGAGTAATTGAGGGATTCGAGACTTTGATGTTCCGTTCAAAATTTGACTCATGGCCGGAGACTGCTAATGTTGTTGTTTCAGAGGATGGACGAGGCAAAGTTGCTGGTTAGTAATTACAAATCAACTTATGTTTCTCAACTCAGACTCCTAATAGGGGATCTGTCATGTCAGCAATACTACTGTATTGTTACAGACATAATCTTTTTGGCCACACTGCTCTCAATCCTATATTTTGTGTCTCTCTTACCATGTTTTATAATTTTCACTGGTTTTGTGTCTGTATTGATGCAGCACTTCTGAAGCGCCAAGGTATTAATGTAAAGGGTCTGTTGAAAACCGCTCCTGCAAAAGAAGAACCACAGCCATTCATTGATGTCACTGGAAATCTT
>SOPF01026280.1:0-10960 GCA_012979155.1 Hypericum perforatum | reverse complement strand
AATATTGATATGTACATTCCATAAAAAAAATATTATTATTTCAAATGCTTCTCTTCTTATTTCTTATTTTTTTTTTTTTTATTGAAAATGAATAGTAATCATTTATTCTTTCTTGTTCCGCATTCCACATCCTTCTTTGTTCTATTTTTAATTTAATAAAAATTAATAAAAAAAAAAGTAAGTCAAAAAGAAATACTAATAAAAGATAAAAAATAAAAGAAAAAAGTAGGACTTCCCTTTTATTTCTAGAACTTAAAAAATAAAAACTATATTGACTTCGCAATATGAATATTCATTCATCTAGTAGGATAGATAGTACGACGAAAAAAAAAAGCAAAATACAGAAGACTTTTTATTATTTTATGAAAAGAGTGGAGTTGTGAAACAAACTCAATAATGAATCCTAATAGTAAACAACAAATTTGTTTGAATAATAGATGTCTTTATCATCTAAATATAACAATATAAAAAATTCTTTTATGGAAAAAAACTTTTATATGAAAAAAGCGTATTCCTAAAATATTTGTAAAAGAAAAGAATATTGAGCAGCCTTGAAAATTTTTTTCAAGAGCCAAATATCTTTCGACTGCAAATTAAAAAAAATTTGTTGTGCAAGAAATTAAAAATCAAACATCGGAATAGAATATATAATATGACTGAGCTTGACATGATAAAAAAATGTATTTATTTTTTTTTTTTTATTAGATCGAACATCTTTAGTTCAAAAAAAAGGAGTTCTTACCAATAAAGAATTAACATTTAAACTTGGTTTGTTTTGTAATTTTATTCTTTAGGCAAATTGGCATCTATAAAGAAAATTCAATAATTCAATAGTTTAATTAACTAAAAAGAAAATTCAATAATTCAATAGTTTAATTTACTAAAATTGAGAAAGTAAATGCTACTAAATTGAAGATCATAACAATAAGCATGATTAGGATAAAGTGCAAATGCCTATTTGAAGTTATTTACCTTAACTTAGCTTATTTGTTAAATTGAATTCAATTCATTAAAGCAATTTTGGTTCAAGAATTTTAATAAAAAAAAGAGTTGAGCGAATTAACTCTTGAAAACTCGACAATAAACTCAAGATGAGTTATTATGATTTCGAGCAAGCCGCTATGGTGAAATTGGTAGACACGCTGCTCTTAGGAAGCAGTGCTAGAGCATCTCGGTTCGAGTCCGAGTAGCGGCATAATATATATATTTTTTTTTGCTTTGAAAAAAAAAAATAAAAAGTTCTATAATAAAAAGAAATTCAATTTCTAATTGAAATGCAATATAAAATTGAAGGAACTTTACTCTATTTAACCTTTTTTAAAATTGTTATGAAATTTTCACCTTTCGAACATATATTAACTCATATTTCTTTTTCAGTCATTTCAATGGTAATTCCAATTCATTTGATAAGCTTATTAAGCGATGAATTTGTAGGACTCTCTGATTCGTCAGAAAAGGGCAAGATACTCAATTTTTTATGTATAACAGGATTAGTAGTTACTCGTTGGCTTTCTTCGGGACATTTACCAGTAAGTGATTTATATGAATCATTAATATTTCTTTCCTGGGTGTTTTCTTTGATTCATATGGGTCCCTATTTTAATTTTAAAAAACATAAAAATTTTTTAAGTGCAATAACTTCCCCCAGTACTTTGTTTACTCAAGTCTTTACTACATCGGGTCTTTTAACTGACATGCATCCATCTGAAAACTTAGTACCGGCTCTCCAATCTCAGTGGTTAATGATGCACGTAAGTATGATGGTATTGGGTTATGCAGCTCTTTTATGTGGATCATTACTAGGAGTCGCACTTTTAGTCATTCGATTTCGAAAAGTGGAAAGAATTTTGGATATAAAAAAGAATTTATTAAATAATATATTTTCAAATAATCTATTTTCCTTTGATCAAATCCAATATCTGATGGAAAGCCGAAAAAGTATCAGACCTACTTTTTTTCTTTCTTCTTGGAATTATTATAGGTTCCAATTGATTCAACAATTAGATCGTTGGGGTTATCGTATTATTAGTCTAGGATTTGTCTTTTTAACTATAGGAATCCTTTCAGGAGCCGTGTGGGCTAATGAAGCATGGGGATCATATTGGAATTGGGACCCAAAGGAAACTTGGGCGTTTATTACTTGGACCCTATTTGCGATTTATTTACATAGTCGAAAAAATTTTGAAAGTTTCAATTCCGCAATTATCGCTTCGATAGGTTTTCTTGTAATTTGGATATGTTATTTTGGAGTGAATTTATTAGGAATAGGATTACATAGTTATGGTTCTTTTATATTAAATATATTAAATTAACAGTTACTTGATTTGATGTCAAAAACAAGTTTGAAGAATAAAATCCTAGGTTATTATATATAGAAATCATATTATTATATATAGAAATCATATATATCATATATAGAAGAAGCTTCAGGTAAGTCGCCGAGAACCTTTTGAATCACGTAATAGAATGATTTAACTGATTTCAAAAGGTTCTCACAAATGAAAAAAAATATATATAAATATATCTGGTCCCAATTGTTCTATTTTTACTCAAAAAAAAATTAGCAAAAATTAGCAGAAGAGATCAGTTTTTTTTCAGTGGAGAACCATTTTTCTATTTTTTTTCATTTCCGAAGTTTCTTTTTCATTATTTAATTCCAAAAATCGTTATTTTAATTATAAAAATACATAGAAATAATAGTTTCGACTTTGTCAACTGATAATGATAAAACAAAATCCGGAAAAATACCGATAATTATTACGGGGAGAAGGATCGAAAGGGAAACAAATAATTCCCGCGGCCCAGAATCAAAAAAAGAAGCGTTTTTGGCATTAAACAGCTTATATCCGTAGAACATCTGGCGTACCATAGATAATAAATAAAGAGGAGTTAATAACATTCCAACTGCTATTACAAAACAAATGAGTATTTTTGACAAAAAAAGATATTTTTTTGCAGTAATTATACCAAAGAATACTATCAATTCGGAAAAAAAACCGCTCATGCCCGGTAATGCAAGGGAGGCTAGTGATAAAATACTAAACAGGGTAAATATTTTTGGCATTGGGATGCCCATTCCGCCCATTTCGTCAAGATAAAGAAGCTGCGTTCTATCAAAATTGATTCCTGCCAAGAAAAAAAGTCCGGCGCCAATAAATCCATGTGATATTATTTGTAAAATAGCTCCGTTGAGTCCCAGATCGGTTATAGAGGAAATTCCTATAAGGATGAATCCCATATGAGATACAGAAGAATGGGCTATTCGTTTTTTTAAATTTCTCTGACCAAAGGATGTTGGAGCAGCATAGATTATTTGCATTGAACCGACTAGTACGAACCAAGGAGAAAATAGAGAATGCGCGTGGGGCAAGAATTCCATATTGATTCGAACTAATCCATAGGCTCCCATTTTTAATAAGATTCCGGCCAGAAGCATACAAGTACTATAATGCGCTTCTCCATGGGTGTCTGATAACCATGTATGCAAGGGTATAATCGGTGATTTGACAGCAAAAGAAATAAGAAATCCAATATAGAATAGTATTTCTAGAGCCACTGGATAGGGTTGATTGGCTAATGTTTCAAAATGGAATGTTGGTTCATTGGACCCATATAAAGCGATACCAAAAGTTCCCATTAATAAAAAAATCGAGCTTCCCGCAGTATACAAAATGAATTTTGTAGCTGAATATAGACGCTTCTTTCCCCCCCCACATGGCGAGAAGTAGATAAATGGGAATTAATTCTAATTCCCACATGATAAAAAAAAGTAAAAGATCTTGCGACGAAAAGAATCCGATTTGACCGCTATACATTGCTAACATCATAAAATGGAATAAGCGGGAATTCCGAGTAACTGGCCAAGCCCCTAAAGTAGCTAAAGTTGTAATAAATCCTGTCAAGAAAATAGGTCCGACAGAGAGCCCGTCTATTCCAAATCGCCAGCGAAAATCAAAAAAAAGGATCCATTTGAAATCCTCTGGTAATTGGATTAAAGGATCGTCCCATCGGAAATAATATGAAAATGCATAAGTGATTAAAAGGAGTTCTAAAATACAAATAACTAAAGTATACAATCGAATTATCTTATTTCCCTTATGGGGTAAAAAAAAAATTAATAAACCCGAAGATATCGGTAAAACTACAAATAGTGTTAACCAAGGAAAAGAATTCATGGTAAAAACAAGATAAACTTGGATCAGAAAAACCCGTGCTTGAAAATACTAAGAAAAATTTAATAATTTCGGGCACGGGTTTTGTCGGTAAACAAAAAAGAAGCCCGATTCAAGTGGAGTTTTTTTTTAGGGGGAGTATCAATAAGCTAGACCCATGCTTCGGGTTGTTTCATGCCATAAATAAATTCGAACACTCAAAAAATCTGTTGGACAGGCCGATTCACATCTTTTACAACCAACACAGTCCTCCGTTCTTGGGGCCGAAGCAATTTGCTTAGCTTTACATCCGTTCCAGGGGATCATTTCTAATACATCTGTGGGACAAGCTCGGACACATTGAGTACACCCTATACATGTATCATAAATCTTTACTGAATGGGACATTTGCTCTCTCCATTTTTTTTAACGCCCTAAAGTTTCGATCTAGTCCATTTATAAATCCCAGATGAATCAATAATTTACCAGACTTTTTTTCTATTAAAAAATAAAAAATTCGGCTTGATTGCTTCATGAGATCGAACTAAAATACTTGAATTTATTACGTTTTCACAAACAAGATCAGATCTTAGATATAGTCTATGTCGAGTCGAGTTGAGAAATATTCAAATTTACATTATTAAATAGAATACTGGTAAACCTACTTATTTAACAAATTAGATTGATTGATACGAATAGATTTTCTATTACGATAAATTGAGGAAACAATAGCCAATCCAATAGCTGCTTCGGCGGCTGCAATAGCTATAACAAAAATGGAGAAAATGTTTCCTTTTAATTGTCGACTATCAAAAAAATCAGAAAATGTTACAAAATTGATATTAACTGAATTCAAGATAAGTTCAAGACACATAAGAGCTCTAACCAGATTTCGACTCGTGATCAATCCATACATACCAATAGAAAATAAATAACCACTCAAAATAAGTGCATTTTCGAGCATCATCTGCCAACTCCTTATTAATTAGTTTTTCCCTTCTTTCTGTTAATAAGAACAAGAATTCAATCCCAAGTCATTCGATTAACTAAAAATATCACAAAAGCTGAAAAAAAAAATTGTTAATAAATCAAAGATTGGGAATAAATCAAATAAGATAATCTAATTTATAAATGAATAATCTTCCAATCAAATTTCAAATCAAATTGAAGTCAAATAAATGCGGTAATAAGCTATAAGAAAGTGGAATTTGGATTGGCATTTTTATTTTTAATTAGAAATTCTTTTTATTGACGAGCCATAGTAATGGCACCTATTAAAGCAATTAATAGAATTATTGAAATGAATTCAAATGGAAGAAAAAAATCGGTTGATAAATGAATGCCAACTTGTTGACCGTTACTTATGAAATCTTGCTCTATAATCTGATTTGTTCTTGTCGTCCAAATAATTCCATACCAGGACGTGTTCAGAATAACACAAATTAGTGAAACAAAAGTACTCGTACAAACTAAGGAAGTAACCCCATCTCCAACATTCCAAAGATTTTCAGCTTTGGAATATTCTGAACCATTCAGGAACATCACAGCAAATAAAATTAAAACATTTATAGCTCCCACATAAATAAGGAGCTGTGCAGCAGCTACAAACTGTGAGTTTGCTAAAAAAAAGAATAATGATATACAAACAAGAACCAATCCTAATGAAAAGGCAGCAGAAATTGGGTTGATAAGGAATACCACCCCAAGCGCTCCAAGCAGAAGACCTAATCCGAGAAAAAAAAAAAAAAATCATGTATTGGTCCAGGCAAATCCATTGTACGTAAAATTGGAGAAAAAAAATCAAATAGTTTTTTTTTCATGAACTTATTGACCCGACCAGGAAAAACCGAATTCTTATTTCTAGAATAGAGTTGTTCCTACCTAATTGGATTAAAAAAAATCCTAAGGGGTGGAAATTATTGCAAATATAAATTACTGCAAATCTTTAATTATTGGACTATTCTCAAAAATTATCCTTTAGTTCAAAACTACATTTTGGTTTAATAAAAGTAATTCAAAGTAATTCAAAACGGATTGTTTTTGAATCAAAATAAGTTTATTTTTTTTTTTCAGGTAAATTCAAAATAGTTCTAATTGTATAATCGTCAATTATTGATATTGGTAAACGACTTAAAGCAATTTGATTATAATTCAATTCGTGACGATCATAACTAGAAAGCTCATATTCCTCAGTCATGGATAAGCAATTTGTTGGGCAATACTCAACGCAATTGCCACAAAATATACAAATTCCAAAATCAATACTGTAATTAAGCAAGCGTTTCTTTCGAATCAAAGTTTCCCATTTCCAATCAACAACGGGGAGATCTATAGGACATACACGAACACATACTTCACAAGCAATGCATTTATCAAATTCAAAATGTATTCGACCGCGAAAACGGTCTAATAGGATGAATTTTTCATAAGGATATTGAAGTGTTACAGACAACCGATTTGAATGCGATAACGTAATAAAGAAACTTTGACCAATATACCTTGCAGCGCGTATGCTTTGTTGACCATAATTCAAAAAATAAGTTACCATAGGGAACATATTGTAACTAGGTATGGATAATTTTATCTTTGTTTCTTTCTCTTTGTGAGACAATTCGGGTCTATAGAAAAGTCAGTCTTATTTTAGAGTGCAAAAATTTGGAAAGACGTTGTTAATAATAGATTACCAAGAGAAATAGGTAAAAGAAATTTCCATCCAAGATTTAAAAGTTGATCCAGTCTGAGTCTCGGTAAAGTCCATCTTGTTGTGATAGGAATGAACAAGAACAAATACGTTTTAACCAATGTAATAAAAATCCCGAGTGTTGTTTCACAGACTCTACCTACTTTGGTTAGTTCAAAAGGTAGAGGAAGTGATAGGTACGGAATAGAAATTTTCCAACCACCCAAGTAAAGAACTGTTACAAATAATGAAGAAACTAATAAATTTAGATAGGAAACAATAAAAAATAAACCAAATTTGATGCCCGAATATTCCGTTTGATAACCCGCTACTAATTCTTCTTCTGCTTCTGGTAAATCAAAGGGCAATCTTTCGCATTCTGCTAAGGAAGAAATAAAAAAGATGATAAAACCTATAGGTTGACGCCACAAATTCCACCCCCAAAAACCATATTTTGATTGTGCTTCAACTATATCAACTGTACTTAAACTGTTAGATAATCCTAGTAGGTGATAACATCACTGTTCTCAGCGCTAGTCCAGAACCGTACATGAGATTTTCACTTCATACGGCTCCTCTAAAGCCATAAAAAATCAAAAGAACCGATTGTATTAGTTGTCTTGAGATATGTGTAGGATAAAGAGGATAAAAGGGATCGGGCATCTTGAAATTCGACCCATGAAATTCTGTCTGTGATAATACTAAAAAACAAAGACTTCTGAATTTATCTTATCCTTTAAAAATTAAAAATGATAATTTTATTTGGTGAGCAATAGTGTAAATCCTTCAATAAAAGAATACTTATATCTTCAATAAATATCTTGAATAAAAGATTACTCAAAAAAAAAAAAAAATAAGAAAAAAAAGAAAAAGTCACAACATTCTTTGTTTTGTAAAAATGGAAAACTACCAATAGCTATTTCAACTTTTGATTTTTGATTACAAAGAAGAATTAGACATTTTCAATTTAAATAGTTTAGCCATTATGACACATACTTGATTTCTATTAATATAACTAGAGTAAAGTGAATAAATAGTAATGAAAGAAACAAAAAAGGGATCTCTGTTTTTCTTTTTTTTATCATTATAATTTCGAGTTTTTTCATCCTCTTGATCTTTCGCAAAAAAGGAGAGATACTTGACATAAAAAAGAAAGGATTCTTTCGTTTTGGATAATCATTTTCGTAATTGGCGGGTAGGGCAAAACTCTGGATCGGAATCATGAGGAGTACTGACTGCTCATTTCTACCAAATTAAAGCCTCAATTTTCAAATTCTATTCTAGTATTTTCATTTCATATAATGAGAAATACCCCTTCCCTTGGAGAATTTTGATAATCTCTATTACAAATCCTTTGTGTATCTTTGTGTTCCTAGCCATCCACTCATTTTTTTAATCACCAAGTAGCATTCTTTTAATGGCTATAACTGATAGCGAAAAGGCCCTCCCGTTGATCTTTTTGACCCGCTTTCAAGACAGGATGATGAATCAACTATTCTTGTCTTGGGGAAACTTATTATATCTTTTGTATTTTTATTTCTACTTGACTCTTGTACATAGGAAGGAAGTCTCATTTATATTACTGCAAATTTGTAAGCGGTTTTCTTTCACTCATATAACTATCCAATTGCCTTCATCAATGCAAATGATGAAGAAAAAACTAACAATATCTATTCAATTCACGTTCTTCCTATCATTTCACCTTCTTGCTATTCTTGCTAAATAAAAAAGCTTTCGAAATATAAATAAATAAATATACTAAATATAAATATATGAACTAGACATAAGAAAAAAAATCACTAAACGAATAAAGAAAAAAATCGAACTAAGAAAAAGAACGGAATAGAGCTAAGTTTCTGTTTCAACGAAGCGCACGTAGAGATATAGATAATACACATAGAGTTAATGGTATTTCATAACTAATTGATTGAGCAACAGCTCGTAGACCACCTAAAAAGGAATATTTATTATTTGATCCATATCCAGACATAAGAAGCCCAATGGGAGCAATACTTGAAATGGAAATCCATAAAAAAATACCAATATTGAGATCAGCTAAAATAAGAGGATAGCTAAAAGGAATTATTGAATAGCTTAATAGAGTTGATATAACTGCTATAGACGGCCCGAGACTAAATAAACGAGTATTCCCTCTGGATGGCAAAAGATTTTCCTTGAAAAGCAATTTTGTCCCGTCCGCTAGAGCTTGAAGAACTCCCAAAGGACCCGCATATTCCGGCCCAATACGTTGTTGCAATCCGGCAGAGATTTCTCTTTCTAACCACACAATTACTAAGACACTTATTGTGATTACGATTACAAGAGTAAAAATCGGAAAAAGCATCCCTAAAATTCCATAGATCTCGTTTAAAGAGCAAAATCTGGAAAAAGAATATATAGCTTCTACTTCTGTTGTTTCAAGTATGCCTCTCATATCCATTATCATTTTAACGATCAACTTCTCCCATAATGATATCTATGCTCCCTAGAATTGTCATAATATCGGCCAATTTCATTCTTTTAACTAATTGGGGAAGAATTTGTAAATTGATAAAACCTGGTGGACGAATTTTCCACCTCCAAGGAAAAACGTTCTGATCACCTATCAGAAAGATTCCCAATTCGCCCTTTGGAGCTTCGACTCTCACATAAAGTTCTTGTTGCGGCAATTCAAAAGTAGGAGAAGCTTTTTTACTACTGAATCGATATTCAAAATCGTTCCATGTGGGATCCCTTTGTCTATCAAGAGATCGGGTTTCTAAATTTTCATAAGGTCCACCGGGAATTCCCTCCAGAGCTTGTTCAATAATTTTGATAGATTCTGCCATTTCACCAATTCGAACTAAATAACGAGCTAATGAATCTCCTTCTTTTTGCCAATGAACTTCCCAATCAAATTCATCGTACGATTCATAATGATCAATTATACGAAGATCCCATTGTACTCCAGAAGCTCGTAGGACCGGACCAGATAACCCCCAATTTAGTGCTTCTTTTGCATCAATAATACCTATTCCTTCTACTCGTTCTAAAAAAATAGGATTTTTCATAATAAGTTTGTGATATTCATCAATTCCTTTAAAAAAACAATCACAGAAATCCAAGCATTTATCTATCCATCCATGAGGTAGATCAGTTGCTACTCCTCCGATACGAAAAAAATTATGCATCATTCTCATACCAGTGGCTGCTTCGAATAAATCATATACTAACTCTCTTTCTCTAAAAATATAGAAGAAAGGGGTCTGTGCGCCAATATCGGCCATAAAAGGACCAAGCCATAAAAGATGAGAAGCTAGACGACTCAATTCCAACATAATTACTCTGATATAGCTGGCTCTTTTCGGGACTTGAAAATTTCCCAATTGTTCTGGCCCATTTACAGTTATTGCTTCTGTGAACATAGTTGCTAAATAATCCCAACGTGTTACATAAGGTAAATATTGTATAATTGTTCTGTTTTCCGCAATTTTTTCCATTCCTCTGTGTAAATAACCTAATATGGGTTCACAATCAATAACATCTTCACCATCTAGAGTAAGAATGAGTCGAAGAACACCATGCATGGAGGGGTGGTGGGGGCCCATATTGACTATCATAAGGCCCTCTTTTGTGGCTGGTACATTCATAGGGGTTCCTCGATTCATTGGTTCGTGAATTATTGAAAACGCAAAAAAAGGTTCGCAAAATTACAAATCTTATAAATCAAATAATAAGATTAAAAAAGACTCTTCAATTTAACTCATTTTTCACTCCCGAATATCCAATTGACTAATAAATTCTTTATTAGTTACTTTACTTTTTTTTAACAAATAAGAACAAAGCCTTTGGCGTTTTCCTAGAATTTTTCGTAAACCTCTTTCGGCTAAATAGTCTTTTTTATGCACTTGCAAATGCAAACTAACTTTTTTTAGTTTCTTAGTTAAACTTATTATTTGAAATTCAAGCGATCCCCTCTTTGCTTCTTTTTCTTCTTGTAAAGTATCTGATATGAATGCATTATTTCTCATAAACTCAATTCCTATAACTAACTCAATTTTTTTAATCCTTTTTTTTTGATCAGTAAAAAGAATGCTTCCTCACATTTGAAATAATAATATTTTTTTTATGGAATGTACATATCAATATT
>SOPF01026278.1:14585-32264 GCA_012979155.1 Hypericum perforatum | reverse complement strand
TTAACAACTTATATTGCACAATTGAGTAAGGTGAACTTAAAACCACAATAATCATCGAATTCAGAAGGTTTACTAAGTACATAACATGGTCCTAGTGTTTCGAAATCAACCAAACTACACTCTCGTGCTAGAAAGGCCTAAATTGCTTCTTTACCATGCTTAGAATGATAAGATGTTCTCTCGACCCCAAAAACCAACTAAGCACAGCAAAGAACCAACTATATGCATCACTTTAAGGACAATAAATCACTGAGTAAGAGTATTAGCAACTCGAACCAGCAACTTATCAAACTAACCTTTCCATTTAAACTATCTCCTCTCGGTTTCAAGTTTAAACTAACTTCTAGTCTTGGTGATCAAACAAGTTTAGCATGGCATGAAGTTCGTTAGTTTGACATGTTCATCATGTTTTTAACCCTCTAAACCGTGACTAAGTAGTGGCTTTAAGCCACCAAACTCAAAGATCAACTACTCACACATGCTTGTAAAGAACAATATAATCAAAAACATGAACATACTAAATATTATTTAACAAAACGAAGAGTACAAGAGAAGAAAGTGTTACAAGGTGATCCTCAGCTTTTTCTCAAGTTCTTCACAGAAAAGCTGGTCCAAGTCTCGTTCTTCCTTTCCCTCACTCACACTTGTCTATTCTACATTAATATTCATTATTTGCATAAAAACAAAAGTCCAAAGTCAAACAAATGTAAACTAACTTAATATCCTAACCACTCTCCACCTCTGCACCATAATGGTCTGCCAAGGTCATAAGAAGGCCAAAAATCCCGAGTGCATGGCCCCCTCCAATGTTTTCCACTCAAAAAGGCAAGTGGCTGGTAATGTCATTGCCTGGTCTGGCATACACCAACGGTGCCTGGCGTACGCCAGGTCTTCGGGTGCTTGGTCGTTTGTAATCCATCAATCTTGCTCGTGGTCGTTCGCTCCTGGTGCATCATTGGCGTACGCCACCTATCTCTGGCATGCGCCAGGTCCTCAGCTTTGCTTTTCCTCTTCTCCCCTTCTCTCCTCTCGTCCATGCATCCGCTCATCTAGCTCAGTCATCATCCATTTCCTCGAATTAGCTCCTAAAACCATAAAACATAATGAGAAATAAAATACACGACTAAAAACATGAAATAAAGAAAACTAAGACAAAGATGACATAAACTTAAAATAAAACAACCTAAAACACTAAGAACAACCTATAAAATAGACATAAGTAATGAGTGTTTTAAGCACTCATCATTTACCAAGGCATTTCTAGATAGGTTTCAGTCAGAGAGTTTGAAGGATGCTCGAGCTTTTGAGTTTGAGCGACTGGTGAAGACACCTGAGATGACAGTGGCTCAATATGATGAGAGGTTCAACTATCTTTCTCGGTATGCTGAGCACTTGGTTCCTGATGAGAAAAAAAAAGTTAAGAGATTTATCCGTGGCCTTGATGACTCTATGTTCAAGGTCATGATGCCTCATGGCTTTGAGACTTATGTGGCTACAATAGATTGTGCTCGAACTTTAGAGATGAGAGATAATGAACGTCAAGTAGCTCCGAGCCAGTCAAAGATTTAGAGATCATATAGACCGCCATAGAGGAGTGTGAACTAAGGGTTCAGGCCGCAAGAGAGATGGTCTGGTGGATAGTCTATGGCTTCTAGGGGTAGAGGACCCGTCGGAAGGTTTGGAAGAGGAAATGACTTTCATGGACAGAGATCTAGTTCAGGCCAGTCTAGCAACTTTAAGATGTGCCAGATCTGTGGGAAGCAACATCTGGGGGACTTTTGTTATAGGGGGACTGGAGCTTGCTTTAATTGTGGTAAGGTAGGCCACCTAGCTCGAGATTGTCCTACACCTGGACAGCGCAGACAAGTGATGAGCATGGTAGCCTCACAATCTGTGCAAGAGAATCCTCGTCCTCAAGTTCAGAGGGAAGTTAGTTCGAGGACTGAGGGAGTAAGGTCTGAAGGTAGAGGAAGTGGAGTGCAACCTCGTGTTTATGCTCTGACGAGGGGAGATGTCGAGGCAAGCAACAATGTGGTCACAGGTACCCTTCCTGTTGGATCTTCTAATACACGTGTGTTATTTGATTCGGGATCTACGCACTCTTTTGTGTCGTCCCAATATATACAATTTTTGGATATATAGCCTACGTGCTTAGATGAATCTATGATAGTTACTATGCCTTCAAGCGGTTATGTGAATGTTTGTGAAGTTGTTAGATCATTTGTTATCTCAATTAGTGGCCACGAGTTATCGACTGATTTATATATGTTAGATATGGAAGATTTTGACATAATAGTGGGGATGGATGTGTTATCCACTTATCATGCAGTAGTAGATTGCTTTGAGAAGCGAGTTACCTTCCGTCCATTAGGGGAATCAGAATTTGGATTTCATGGAGAGCGAAAAATGATAACTGCTAAGTTGATCTCCTACCTTAAAACTAGTAAATTTCTTGAGAAGGGATGTGTGAGTTATCTAGCTTGGGTAAAAGAGATTGGGAAGGATGAAATTTTGGTAGAAGATATTCCGATAGTTATGGAATATCCAGATGTATTTCCTGAAGATTTGTCAGGATTGCCTCCTGTGAGGGAGATAGAGTTCTGCATTGAGTTAGAACCCGGCACTGAGCCAATCTTTATACTGCCATATCGTATGGCTCCGACTGAGATGAAAGAGTTGAGAGAGCAATTGTAGGATCTGTTAGATAACGGTTATGTTCGGCCTAGTGTGTCTCCGTGGGGAGCACCAGTCTTATTTGTGAGGAAGAAGGATAGAACTTTGCGGTTATGCATAGATTACCGGAAGTTGAATAAGATGACTGTTAAGAATCGGTATTCACTTCCTCACAAACAAGATTTATCAAGAACCGTGTTCTGTAGTAGGGACTTTAGGTGGCTTGGTGGAGCAACTAGAACTGAACTCTTAGGCATGATGATAGACTACTGGACTAATGCTATCAAACGTGCAAACTGATCTGGTGTCATGCCAAGCTTGTCAAGATTCAGGTGTTGTGGCTCAGCTGAACTTAACTAATTATCAGCTTATGCAGACCCTGTGAAGGAATGTTGACTGGACTGATTTCTTATGAACTTGAAGTTTGGAGGAAATTCATGCTTTCTATAGTACTTTTCAATGGTATGTCCTTCTTTCCCACAAAATGTACATGTAGGCCTCTTATCATTCCAATTTCTTTTGAAATTTCCAGCCTTGTGACTCCCTGTAGAAGCTGCAACCACATTCTCCTTCGTCTGCACTGATCCAATCATCAAGTTGGGACTACTATTGGCTAATAACTACTGCTCATGTTGAAGTGCAAGGTACAGCACCCTGCTCATACTTGGCAATGGATCCATAAGCATGATCTGTGACTTGATATTATCATAATTCTCATTCATTCCTATCAAGAACTTAATCAGTTGATCACGTTGTATAGCATTTCTCGATGATCTAACTGCATCACAATCTGACGAACCTCTGTCTTTCTCAAAAAATTTACACAATGTCACAGGCATATACTGCATAAAACTGATCCCACAAAGTGCGAATAGTAGTGAAATAATCATTCACTGAAAGTGCACCTTGCTTCAGTGTGCATAACTGCATCTGCAAACAAGCAATCTGGATCGTATCTCTAGAACCAAATCGCTCCTTCAGATCCTTCCAAACATCATAGGCAGTCTCTTAACCACTCACACTCTGAGCTATAAAAGGTTTAGGAGACGCCATTAACCAAGAAATTAACATGCTATTGCATCCTTCCCACTCAAGATAGTCTCTATCATCTACTTCTGGATAAGCTACTAATCCATTCACCAGATTCCACTTTCTCTTAGATCGTAAGGCTCTTTCCATAGCTCTACTCCAACTATGGTAGTTTGCATTATTCAACAGGGGAGTTACAAGCACTGAGGTTGGGTTCTCGCTAGGGTGCAAGTAATAAGGTGAAAGTTCTCGAGTGTTACCAGGAACATGTGAATCATGAGTCACGGTTTGAGGCGCTTGAACTTATGGAAGTCCTCGCGATTGAGTCGCCATTAGAACCTCCTTGAAGCTTCCTCTCCACAAAGAATCCAGGATCGCGGCTAGACGAAACTTGTCATCTGCTCTGATACCATATCACAATCTCAAGGACGAATGTACTAGAAGAAGAACGAAGGAAAAAGACGAAGAAACGCGGGAGATTCCATTTGTGAGCTCCTCGAGCTTGCACGAAAAAATATAACCGCCAAATCTGTTTTGGAATTCGTTAACTAATCATTTACAAATGATTAGCTTTTAACTCGTCCAGGTTCCCACACGCGGCAGTTCGTGAGTGTGCTCGCGTGTGGAAAAATATAGTTTAGTACAATGGTTCTTGGACTTCAACACATTAGTCCCTAAATCAAAGAACAAAATGTCGAATTACATCCTTTCACTCTGCTGTTTCCTCAGAACCATCCCCATCATCGAGCAGCAAATCCTCCGGCTCATCGTGCATTAGTGTAAGCTTCTGATAGTTGATAGTCCCGGAGGTGCGCTGCTTGATGGAGCCGTACCTGAACTCCGTAAAGGAGCAATCCTTGAAAAATATAAAGGGTGGTTTACCGGAGAAGACAACCAGATGTTGGTACTGGCTGAAGAAAATGTTCAGAGGAGGCTAGGGTCTACTGTATACAGTACTAGGTTTTAAATTATTTTATTTAAGAGTATTCAAATAATTTGAAAGTAAAGTATTAAAATTTACTGGTGACGAAAGACTAAATATTAAAATAAAACTAAATAGAAAGGATGATAAAATACATTTTGAAAAACAATCACATAGGACGTATGATTAAACACATCACACACAAAAATGCATATGGTATCAGAATTTGAATAAAATCAAAGTCAATAATTGTTCAGCATAAAATGGCACCCAAATATTACACCGTAAATTTAAATTTAATCGGCTTTTTTAAAATGGTAAAAGTTTGTATTCCAAGATAAAATGGCACCAGAATATCGCACCATAAAGTTTAGCTTCAATTGTGTATTGTTGATATCAAATAATTTTTGTTACAAAACCAGCTCTAATAATATCTTGAAAGATGACCCAACAGAAATTTGGTTTCTTTAATTTTTTAATATAGAATTCTTGATGTACTCTAAAGGAAAGTATTGCACTATTTAACTTAAATTACAATTGACGTAGATTGATTTTTTTCATTAAACACTGATTTATCTTCTATAATTTGAAAATTAATGCATAGATGGTCCATGTTTTTGATTTCCAAGGGTTTGCTCATACGAGCTTTTGACTATGAAAGATCTTCAGCTGCTAAGAGCCCACTTGATTTGTGAGAGTATTTACGTGGATGAATTGGAATGGAGAAAATTATTTCAAGTCATATAAAATAAAAAAAGTGGATTGTACTAATACCGCTATCTTTTGAGACAACTCGTCCTTATCCATGGTCGCACCATATGCCACTTCGCTAGTGACTATCTCGATGACAATGCACCTGAACGACCATATGTCGAAATTGGGCCCTAGCTGCCCAAACAACACAGATACTGGGGACGTGTACTCCAGGAGGCCCGGGTAGACATCCCGACGTGGATTCTCTCCTCTGTCTGGGCTCCATGGCCAGCCCGAAATCTGCTAACAACCTTTATGTTCCCTTCCAATTTCGTGAACGTACCCGGACCGATGTATCAAAGAAAGCCCTCGGAGAATCATCCTCGTGAATTCCCTAATGTGGAATTGGGAAAGTCTTCCCAAGAGTACCCGGTTCCTACCTTCTGAAACTTATGGTTAGATCATGCCTCTTCTGGTTAGGTTTTTTGTTTTTTTATAGTTATTTAAATTAATGAACTACTAAATATAGTTGGATGAGAAGTTTAAATGCATTAGGATTAGTCACAGGAATTTATAACTGGAAGTATTACTGAAACCAAATTTGTCTCCCGTGATAAACGACAAGAGTTTTTTACCTTTCAACGTTCTATTTGAGATAAAACTTGGATTACTTGTGTCAATCACGCGAGAACGTTTGAAAGGTAAAAAAATGTTGGTTTTTTTATAGCTGCGGTACTCAAATTTTATCCAAATTCTTACATTTAAAAAATAAAGATAAGAATCTGAAGCTATCCAAAGGACATAAGGGTCTGACAAATTGAATTAACTATTTCATAGAGGCATATGGTATTTCATTTCACATTTCCAGTCAGAAAAGGAATTTGTCTGGTACACGTTGATCATGAGAAAAATGATTTTTTGGTCGCTATGATAGTACAAATGATGAAAGAGAAAAGTAAGATTTCGCAAATGGAGCCACATCGACTATTGACCAAAAAAAAGTAGAATTAAGCATTTTGTATGAAAAGTGATTTGAAAACCTATCCCACGAAGACTAAAACTAGGTGTTACTTGCTTTAAAAGACGTAAGATCACATGCTGCGAAGGTAAAATTTTCTAAAAAACAATCCGAAGACGAAAAAATTTCCTCTCTCCACTGACTTATGGCCAATACAGAGCCCATCGTCGATGCCCGAAATATATCGAAAGCTGAGCCCAATCGGCCCAATATATTACAATGTGTGTCGGTAAATAAAATCAGGGTTTTAAAAAATACGGTCCGACCGGTGGTCCGACCGATCGGACCATGAAATGCAAGCCATGATGTACCGAATTTACTGATAAATACACCAACTTTGCAAACTGCCCAATTTCTGGTCGAACCGGACGGTTCATATGCTAAATAAAAACGAAAAATACCGGTTAGTAAGGTTTTTGTACTTGAAGGTCAAAATTGGTAATTTTCACTCTGAATTGTTGCCCAAAATTGAAATTTGATTTGAATTTAATGTTTTGAGTTTGGATATTTGGTTTGAATTTGATGTTTGCTTATGAAATCCAAGTTTATTTAACTATATATTTGGTTTGAATTTAATGTTTGATATTTAGTTTTTATTAGTTTATTACTAATTTATTGAAAAATATATTTATATATATGATATATCTGAAAAAGGTAAAAAGAAAATCTGTACTAACTGCCAAACCAACCGGTCAAACTGGTCGAACCAGAGATGACACAAAAAGCGGGTCGATCTCCGGGTCGTTTTTAAAACCTTGAATAAAATGCAAATTTTCCTCTGTGATGCTTAACAATATTTTTTTTTGTTAGTTCTTACTATTCATAATATTCATACTTCTGTCTTCTCAGTGAAAATTTTCTTTAAACCCATCGCTAACGTCAATGGTCAACATAGTTTTTAATATCATTTTTCCTCTTCCAAACATTAAAACAAAAACAAAATTGACCGTCACCGTCGTGTCATCCCCGACCGTTGAATCACCATTAGGGATGGTAGAAATGCCCATATCCTGCGGGTCGGACCCTACCCTTACTCTGTGAGTCGAGGGTCTGTTGACTTTGACTGGGTCTAAGGTAGGGTATAAGTATGGGTCTACATTTGAAGGTAGGGTCTAGGGTAGGGTATGAATCCTATGAATTTTTATCCTAACCTTACCCATTTACCCTAATTTAGACCCTACTCTAATTAGACCCTAATTAGACCCTGATGAGACCCTAATTATATCTATTATTATTATTTTTTACTTATAAATTATAATATATTTGTTAAATATTCTAAAATATGTTACGTAAAATTAACTTTTTAATTTTTTTATTGATATACTAAATATTTCATGATAAATTTTCATATATTTATTATGATTTAGTTAAATTATATATATAATTAAAATTAAAATTTTTTGTTAAAAAATATCTTGCATTTAATTCAAGGGTCAGACCCTATAAGACCCTTTAGACCCTACGGACCCTGAGGATAAGGGTATGGATCTAGTATTGAAAATTCGTAAGGATCGAGGGTGGGATATGAATCCGACTTTTCAAACTAGGGTATGGGTAGGGTCCTATGAATACCCTACCCATCGACATCCCTAATCACCATCCCGACTATCTAACTCCTTCTCTTGTCTTCGTTGTGCCGAAATCTACCGTCTTCGTCCTCGGCCAGCCTCCAAAACCTTTCCCTCTCCGAGCCCAATTTAAAAATTACGGTATTCACCACGTCTAACAATTAAGTTATTGAGAATACACTAATTTTTATATTTGTTAGAAGAATTTTGTCTTTTTTTTTAATCTTAGATCAATTAGTTTAGTGAGCTAGAATACAAATAATTTAAAACCAAAAAATTATTCATAATCCTCATTGAATTTGAGTTTTGATTATAGTTAGAGATTGAGATTTACAACAGAAAAATTATTCATAATCCTCATTGAAATTTGAGTGTGAGTTTTGATCATAATTAAAGGTGCTAGAAGAAAGATGAAGTTGGAGGAGGAGGAGGAGATAAATTCACCAAACGTGGGAGAACAAATCGTAGAGTTAAACATACTCAAAACTTAATAGTAATTTTCCCTTAAAACAATTACTAACTGACAAATCGAATAGCACATAATCTAATGATATAATGAAAAGGTGGAGCGGAGAGTAACGTAGGGAAAGTAAAAATGTTCATATTAATTTTTCTGGTCGAATCTTATCTTATAACGTGAGTCAAATGTATATTAATTTTGATCTAGAGTAGAATATGAATATGGGTTCACAATTAAAGTTGGGATGTAAGGTATGATATAAATCTTACGAATTTTTATTCCACATTTATTCTTTTACCCTTATTTGGACCTAACTCTAACCATACCCTAACTAGACCAATGTAAGACCTTAATTAATCTTTTATTTTATTTTTACTTATAATGATAATATATTTTTATATATTCTAAATTATGCTTATGAAATTGACTTTTTGATTTTTTTTATTGATACATAGATATTTCATGATAAACTTAAATATATTCATTATAATTTATTTAAATTTTATATATTAATTTATTATTTTATGTTAATAATAATTTAATGGGAAAATTACCCTCAGGCCCCTCGGGTTTGCAAAAATTCGTGTTTTAGCCCCTCTATTTTTTTTTATTATCATTCAACCCTTGAATCTTATCAAAAGTGTATAATTTAGCCCCTGTCGCCGGAATCCGGCGATTTCTCCGGCGAAATGGCACCTAAGATTACTAAAATACCCTTTACCTTTAAAAAGTAAAAAAATAAATTAAAACACAATCATAATTTGTATTGAGCTGAACTTTTTCATGAAGCATCCTAAAAATATACAAGATTTACGTAAAATATTTCAGAAATTTTTGAGGTACAAAAATATTTTTTTTATTTTTCAACGTGCCAAAATTTTGTAAAATCATGTAAAATAGAAAATTTGTTTAATTGGGCTGATACTTGTCCCATGTGTCTTTTAGCGTATTTAATGAATTTAGGAATCAAAAAGTTTGGATTCTCATGAGCCAATTTTGAAAAAGTATGCGGATACCAAAAATATAGAGTTGTAATTTATTTTTTTACTAAAGATGGAGTCTTTAGTAAAGATGCTAAAGGACACATAGAACAAGTTTTAGGTCCTAAATTCACTAAATATGCTTAAGAACACATGGGACAAGTTTCAGCCCAATTAGACAATTTTTCTATTTTATATGATTTTACAACATTTTGGCACGTTGGAAAATAAAAATAAATACTTATGTGTCTCCAAAATTTCTGAAATATTTTACGTTAATCATGTATATTTTTAGGATGCATCATGAAAAATTTCAGCTCAATACAAATTATTATTGTGTTTCAATTTATTTTTTTACTTTTTAATGGAAAAGGGTATTTTAGTAATCTTAGGTGCCATTTCGCCGGAGAAATCGCCAGATTCCGGCGACAGGGGCTAAATTATACACTTTTGACAGGATTCAAGGGTTGAATGATAATAAAAAAAAATAGGGGGGCTAAAACACGAATTTTCGCAAACCCGAGGGGCCTGAGAGTAATTTTCCCTAATTTAATCTAATGGTCGAACCTATAAGACTTCGTAGATTCTAGGGTCCTTGAGAGTAAGGGTATGAAGTTACTAAGTTTTTATCAATTTAAAGAAATTATTATTTTAGAGAAAATGATTTTACATGGATTTTAATATTTATCAAGTTGAATTAATTTTTTTAATTTTTCTAAAAGGAGTGGAGTTGGTTATATAAGTTTTATGATTTTTCCACCGTCCTTAACCATTATTCATCTATGTCACATAACATTTCCATTAGAATTTAATTAGGCACATCTTTTTAGGTAGGATTTTGGTGCACCTAATGCTTCTTTTGGTAGTCGGTCAAAGTTGATTTGTTCTAGAAAGTTAATTGGGTGGTTCACATACTGCTGTGAATATAAGTATTTATAAATAGACTAAATATTAGTAGATAAGTGTTTTTCTTCATCATATTGATTTATATATAGGAAATATTAGAAATGGAAAAATATAATACACGGCACAAGTACTTTAATTTGACGCTACCTTGATGGGAGTGGATTTGGTGGGGAGACTTTATGAGTCCCTGATGTGTGTCTAAAACACGCATTAAACGCATAGGATTTTGAGTTGTTTTTATACTTTTATCATTAGTTCAGCATTATTTAGTTATATTTTGAGTTTTAGGTGACTAATGGACTCTTTATACTAAATTATAAGAAAAGAGGCGAATTTGGAAAGGAATTTTGCATGAAGGAGGAGTCTAGCAGGGATAGCTGTCTTGGAAGGGCATTTTCGTCAGTTTTGGAGCAGAATTAGAGGAAGAGTATCAAACACAAAATTGAAGATCTTTCTTTCTTCTTTCTATCCATATAAAGAACGCACCAATCGGAGTCCGGAAGAGAAAGTTATGGTCAAAATACTGAAGACTGATCTGATAGGAGACTATTGCGGAAATTCAGGGGCAATATTGTAAATTACATGGAGAACGACCCTTGTAGGTTTTCTGAGTTATTAGGACTTATAAAAATTCTCTAGACCTAGTTTTGAGGTAACTTTTGCATTCCAGAGAACAGAACCCATTTTTATTTTGTCTTTGTCATGAATATGAGGAACTAATCCTCTAGGTTGATTCGAGGGAGGAGACCCAGGTTTCGGTTGTGAGGATCTTGTTTATTTCAATCTTATTCAGTAGTATTTATTTATTTCCTTGTGCTTATTCTTGTTCTTGAATGATTTGCGGTTGTGAGTCTATTTTAGAACTGATTTGCCATCGATTCCTGATTAGCGGTCGCTGTTAGGGATTGAACTAGGAGCAAGGTTAATTTTGCGAGGAACGGTTGTTACCAAACTGATTAACTAGGAATAAATAAGGCTAGTTTGTACATATCAAGGTTTTGAGTATAATCGCTAGGAGTAGGAACATCTATTCTTAATGCTATTGCCTTCTAGATTAGAAATCGATTGATATTCTGTCTGTTAGGTGATAAACAATTAGTTAGGCGGTTGCGTAGCTAGTTGATTATAGGATGTTAGTGGTCTCTTTGCGGTTGCGGGAGATTTACCCCTATTTGCTACATGAGTTAGATTATCTTTTGTGATCTAGTGATCAACCGACCTACCGTGGTACTCCAATCTCGAATCTTCCGTTTTCTCTTATTGATATTTACTAGTATAATTCCCTTCGTTCTTGTTAAGTTTGCTTTCATCGTCAATCTTATAAAACCCCCTTTTACTTTCTTGTTTCAATAGTTAGGTTATTTGAATATTCGCACCTCCTTGGATCTAACTCGGTATTTCCACTACTTGCTATAAATTAGTGAGCCGTGAGTATCGGTTTATTTTGAGGGGCCTCGACACGCTCGTCAGTCCCCATATGGGGACTAGGGTAATTTGGTAAAATTCTATTAATGAGATTCTCTCTCCATAATCTCTGCAACTATTAACTTTTTTGAATTGGTTCATTTCTGTCTCCCATTAATTAACCTCCTACCTAATTAGTCAATAAACTAATAAATTAATAAATCAGTAAACCAATAAACTAATAAATCAATAAACTAGTATCAATAAATCAATAAACTAATAAATCAATAAACTAAAAAAATCAATAAACTAACAAACCAATAAATCAATAAACCAGTATCAATAAATCAATAAACCAGTAAACCAATAAACCAATAAATCAATAAACCAGTATCAATAAATCAATAAATCAATAAACTAACAAACTAATAAATCAATATCAATAAACCAATAAATCAATAAACCAATAAACTAATAAACCAATAAACCAATAAATCAATAAATCAATAAACTAATAAATCAATAAATCAATAAACTAAAAAATCAATAAATCAGTATCAATAAACTAATAAACCAATAAATCAATAAATTAATAAACTAACAAACCAATAAATCAATAAACTAACAAACCAATAAATCAATAAACCAGTATCAATAAACAAATAAATCAATAAACCAATAAACCAATAAACTAATAAACTAATAAACCAATAAATCAATAAAAGGTAAGTCGATATTGTGAAAAAGAAGGTATTAAATATCTCGGAATTTATTTAAAAAGAGGAGGTATTAAATGTCTCGATTTTTACGGGAAAGAATATCAAAGGTTAGTGTTTAAATTTAAATTTTGCTTAAAAAGAGGGATATTTATGATAATGAGACTAAAAAGAAGGAATGCATTAAATACTTGAGTTTTTTAAATTGATAAACAGAGAAAAAAGAGGAAGTCATTAATTGTTTGACTTTTTAGGTTTGGGTAATAGGTCAAAAATGCCCTTGAGTTATTTACACCATTAGATCAAAATATTTTTAAAAAGATGCTAATCAGATGGTCTAGATTTGAGTCCCCATATGGGGACACTTCCTATATAGTCCCCATAGAATCCAATTTCTACCTTGATGTGTCCAGATTCGATTCATTAACTGAGTTCGAACGTAAGCGGAAAATAATGAAACCAAATTAGTTATAGATATAAGGTTATAAAATTTGGATTGTTAGTCAAACATTTTTTTATAGCTGTAATTGACTTCTAGAAACAGAAGGAGAATCGATGATAACGATCCACGAAACGTCCAATTTATTAAGAAAAGGAAGAAAAAAAAGGCAAATGGTTGACCAGATTCAAAATCGAACGAAGCGAAGATTTTGGGTAGGTAGAAATATTTACTACTTAACATGTATATCTGTCACGAGAAAAAATATGAAAACCTTGGAAAACAAATTTGAGATGCGTCCCTCTAGTAGTGGAAAGTATTTTTGTCTTTTGAAAACAAAAGAAAGAAGTACAAAGAAGGAAAAGGAAGAAAAATGAAGGAGAAGAAAAGAGAGCCTGAATACTCACTATACCTCGAAGAATCTTTTCGACGAGAATGATTTCGACGATGACAAATTGCCAGAGTTTTTCTTTCACTGATCCATAACGGCAGAGCTCCATAACTCCACCCTCTTCGTAGCCACATCGGTGTCTAAGCTCCACCAGAATTTCAGAACCAATATAGTCGTTATCTCTATGACTTTGCTAGTGGCGGGTTTATGGTTTGTCGATAAAATGCGTGATTGAATTTTTCGATAGGCTCAAACTATTCAATAGTTTACCCATTTCATTCAATGGTTTTACCATCATATTCAATAGTTTTTCAGTTTATTCAATAGTTTGCCGTTCTCTCTGTGATGATGACATATTCATCAGATTTCATGGTTTGGTATGATTGATTCAATAGTTCAGTGTCTTTGATTCAATGGATTTATCTGATTGATACAATGATTTGGTATAATTGATTCAATGGATATATCTGATTCAATAGTTTGATTTTTTTGATTCTAGGATGTTGGCGTCGAGGATGGAGTTGACGGCGACCGACTCCCCTGGCCAGAGCTCGAGGATGTTGGCGTCGAAGTCGGCGAGGGAACCGGCAACAAATTTGTGGTACTCGAACTCCATGTGGCTCGTCTAGGTGGTCGGGCAGGGGTCGGGCAGGATGGGGATTATTTGGGCAGTTGTCCAGAGACCAAATTGATGTGTTTTGGGTAATGTATGACCCGATTGATGGATTTTTTACCACAGGGTATGAAAGTGATTTTTTGACAAACCACAGGAATACTAAAAGTGACTTTTTCCAATTTGATTTGTTTGATTTAATAGTTTGGTTTGTTTAATTCAATAATTTAGTCTGTTTAATTCAATAGTTTGGTATATTTAATTCAATAATTTAATCTATTTGATTCAATATTTAGTCTATTCGATTAAAAATATTTAATAAATTACAAAAAATATTAGCAAATTAATTATTTAACACATTATTATCTGATATAAATGCGCAAACCATTGAATATAACTTGAGAAACTATTTGATATAACGGAACAAATTATTGAATATAACTAGTTAAATGATTTGATATAATTAGGTAAACTATTGAATATGACTCACAAATTATTGAATATAACTGAAAAAATATTCGACAAGATCAACAACTCATTCATTGACAACTCACAAGTTCATCGTTAAATTGATTCAATAGATTTATCTGATTGATACGATGGTTTGATAAGACTGGTTAAATGGTTTGATTCAATGGATTAATGTTTCTAGGCAAACCATTGTATATAACTTGTAAACTATCGAATATAACTGAAAAACCATCAAATAATTTAGGCAAACTTTGTCACTGAAATTTGAACGCTGGCACGGTTGTGAAGATGTCAAGTGGGTGGATGTCTAGAACGATGTTGTCGAGGAAAAATTCTGGTGCATGGTCGTAACTGGGATCGTCTTCGCCAAAGAGGTACTTCGAGGTGAGGCAGGTCTTCGGGCTCTCCTTCCTTTTTTTTTTCTTTTCATTCCTTCTCCTACATTCTCCTTCTTTCTACTCCTCTATCTCTCTCTTTCTTTTTTTGATTGAGTGTTTTGCCTAAAAATAATCATACTTGTGCCTATAAAAATATAACAGTGTGGTATACTAGGTACAGTACCAAACCATGACTCCATGATTGGACACCTCCAAGTGATCTGATTTGTGAAAAAAATAAAAATTAAATATTTACTTTTTAAGTTTATTTGATTCAATATAAACGAACACATTTATTATCATACCACGAGGCGTGTACATTTCTTTTGGATCAAAATAAATTCATTTTTTTTTACAATTCTGGATAAAAGGTTCTAATCTTATCGTCAGCTCAAAACCAGGTGAATGGAAAAATTGAAAATTTTCGGATCTCCGAGTCAACAAATTATCACAATAAATTTGCCGACAAAGCGTCCACCAAAACACCAGATCACGTGCAACCACCCAGCAACCCGAAAACGCATGTTTGCTACCCGAAAAGTTAGCTATGGCACCCATCGACATCTTTCTTACGTTACTTTGGAAACTCCATAACTAGTAACTACCTAACTCCTCCATTACCCCTAAACCCTACAAGTTTATAAATAATTGACATTTCCAAATAACCCAATACTTAAACCCAGCGACAAAGTGAAGTGAAGTGAAGTGAAGTGAAGTGAAGTGAAGTGAAGTTTAGAGATGTCTTTGTGTCAGCCAATGAGCGCTCTCCAAATCGAAGACTTCTTGTTCCCGCCGGCCGTCAAGCCTCCCTCCTCTACTAATGACTTCTTCCTCGCCGGCGCAGGTTACTTTTTCCTCCTCAGTTTCTTCAATGTTTTTTTCCGAAGATGGGTTCGTTTTTGCAAATTTTGAGATGCTCAAGGATTGCGAAATTTAGATTTGTGTTGAAAAATTATGTTAGTTAATTCAAATAAAACCTCTACTCTTGCCTTTTCTGGGTTGTCGCGTATTCCTGTATCTATGATCGTTACAGGTTAGCTAAGTTTAACATTTAGAAGAATATGTTTACTTTGGAGAATAAAGCTACAGATAAATTTGTGTTCTTTTAGTATTTTCTACTATAATTAACAACTTTATCCAACAATTTGGACATTTTATATCGTAAAGATGTCATTTTGTCCGGAAAGTGTTGTCCAGTGCTTCATTTGATTTGTCAATGCTTGTGTTTGTGAAAGTTTTCCTTCAATGTTGAAGTTTTAGAACTGCTTGTTATTAAGCATCTATATTGCTATTGCTACACTTTCTATGACGACCACTCCAGCCTCGTTCTTAAGTTTGTTCTTGATGAAGTGATTGAGTTTGTTCATGATGCTTGTACTGAGGATGCATTCCCTGATGCGCATTTTTGTGCTATTTTGATGATGAACAGGGGTAAGAGGCTTGGAGATTCCAGGGAAGTTCCTCAAGGTCACAGCGATCGGGGTGTATCTAGAGGAGAAAGCTGTGTCATCTCTTGCTGTTAAGTGGAAGGGGAAGGATGCTGTGGAGCTGAACGATTCCGTCGAGTTCTTCAGGGATATTGTTACAGGTTTGTCATTACAGACTCGACATGGACTCCCAAATAAGCCTTGCGTGTAAACCTTGCACTTCTGCTGAAAACTGCAAAGAAGGGAGCTGGATTCATGCTGCAGTAGGTTCTTGTAGGTCTATTTGACCATTTCTGTTGCATACTTGCAGGTCCATTTGAGAAATTCACTCGGGTCACAATGATCTTGCCATTAACCGGTCAACAATATGCTGAGAAGGTTTCGGAGAATTGCGTCGCGATCTGGAAGTCTTTCGGCATCTTCACTGATGCAGAAGCCGAAGCCATCGAGAGGTTTATCGAAGCTTTCAAACATGAAAACTTTTCGCCTGGCTCCTCCATTCTTTTCACTCAGCTACCCCAGGGATCATTATCTGTAAGTCGACACCGTATGTCATCTCAAAAATTCGAACACGTCGACACACGTTTAACAAGAACTAAAAATTTCTGATTGCAGATTAGCTTTGCGAAGCATGATTCGGTGCCAGCAGTTGCCAATATTGTAATAGATAACAAGCTACTTTCCGAGGCAGTACTCGAATCCATCATCGGCAAGAACGGTGTGTCCCCTGCAGCTAGACAGAGTTTGGCTACAAGGCTGTCTGAGGCACTGAAAGTAAGAACCATAATTTGATTCGGAATGCGATAATCTCAGCGAATTCCTTATACTAACGTTTATAGTATAACTACAGGAATCAGCCAAGAGCCTGATATCTTCTTCACCAGTGGTGACCAAACTTACAGTAGAATCCTTCTCATTTCCAGCATCTGTAAAGCCTCCAGCCTCGAACAATACTCTGTTTCTTAGTGGCGCAGGTACCGGCTTTTCGGTTATAAAATTGTCAACTCTTAGGTTAGGTGAGTAACCCTTTTCGTTTTCTGGTTCGACCAACAGGGGTGAGAGGATTGGAGATCAATGGGAAGTTCATCAAGTTCACGGCAATAGGCGTGTTTCTGGAGGACAAAGCGGTCGCCATACTTGCTGATAAATGGAAAGGAAAGAGTGCAGCAGAATTGGACGATTCTGTCGAATTCTTCAGAGATATTGTCACGGGTAAGTAACTGAAAGTTCGTTCGCTAAATATTTTGGGGGCATAGACGAATGACATTGCTGCTGCTGCTTCTTTCTTGCAGGTCCGTTTGAGAAGTTCACCCAAGTAACAATGATCCTACCACTAACCGGTCAGCAGTACTCCGAGAAAGTTGCAGAGAACTGCGTTGCCATCTGGAAGAAGCTCGGCATCTACACCGATGCCGAAGCCAAGGCCATCGAGAAGTTTCTCGAAGTGTTCAAGGACGAGACCTTCGCTCCCGGATCATCCATCCTATTCACTCATCTCTCCAGCGGATCAGTTGCTGTAAGTGCAGATTCTTCGCAATTCGTCATCCATTTCATGTACATTTGTTGATGAACCCTGATATCACTTGTTATGC
>SOPF01026278.1:0-14575 GCA_012979155.1 Hypericum perforatum | reverse complement strand
CGTTAATGAAGGTTTGTTTTGGTTGGAATTCAAAGCACACAATATTTGAAGGGAAGAAAAAAAAAAACCAAAGTGATCTAATAAACAACAGTATCTAAAAGCTACAAGTTTCTTAGAGGGCTTATCGATTGACGCGGAGAAAGGTGAACCAATCCAACGATTGTGATTGAAAATACAGCTTAGCTGTTCTCCTCTCTGTCTTCCCGAACCAAACTAAACCCAACACCGTCACGTTCTTGTCCTTATTCCTCAACCAATTTTGACTTCCGTACTTAGACTTACCTTTTTTCTCCTGTTCAAATTGGTTACTATTACTATTTCAAATTATATGTTCCAGTACTTAATTATTCGATTTAGGAAATTTTTAGATATTTAAGTGGTATAAATAGTTATTTAGAATTAAAAAAAAATCCCTTGTTAGTAAGTGGTTGACAATTTTAAACAATGTTTTAAGTTTCCTGTAATCATATTGTATTTTGAGATAGTTGTTTCTATGATTGACAAAAGAAGGATACGAGCTTTTACGGCTTTCGTGTTAAAAGCAAACCAAACACACCATAAATGTTGTCTGACCATGATTAATAATAGATAACTTACGGACAAGAGAAGAGACCTAGCTATTTATTTATTTAATTTTGGTTGGAGGTGGTCACAAGTAGGGAAGGGTACATTGATTAAATAAATAATGTATCGCTGGTTGAAAATTTGTTATTGAAAAATGCACCTAAGTGGATATGGACTGCAATTTTGAAAGAGTAATTGATTACACTTAAATATATAGATGAATCACTTCCAAAAAAAACATATTTTAACAAATGCCCGGCCCAAATCAATTGATATTTGGTTTCACGTGGTAGCAAATGTCACTCAATTTTGCCAACCAATACTAAGATCAATTATTAAGGTATTTATCTAGTTTGATTAAAATGTTTTGATAACAAATCCTTTATAATATCAATAATTTAACAAGTTTAAATTTGTGTCACCATGGAATCATCCTTTAGATCAAATGTCTTTGGTTAAGAGAGTTTTATCAATTTTCAAATAATTTATCGACTCGAGTCAGATTAGTCAGCAAAGTGATATTAGAATTAAAAAAACATATCACTAATGGTTTCTGGCTGGCATGGCCTGTTATAAAACAAGGGAAAGAAAGAAAGAAACGGCAAAGAACCAAGCAACACATGAGATATGTGTCATCATTTTTGTAAAACTCCAACCTTTGAAACCTTCCAATCCTTGTTCAAGATCACTTTTTTAGATTGACCCTTGTCTTCATTTGCTCTCATCTTCCTTCCATCATTTTGTTCTTACCAATTCTTTTCGTGTTCAGAATGAAACTTCTTCCACTAATCTGGTCTTTTTCAGTCTCCTGTTTGATATATTCCTCATCAGGATTATTGCAATATGATCCTGTAGACAATTATTTGATAGATTGTGGATCATCAACCAATACCACAGTTGGGAATCGTGTGTTTGTTTCTGATCATTTCTACTCCAATTTCCTTTCAACTTCCAGCCTCATTTCTGCCAATACCAGCTCCACTTCAATTGATCTTATTAAAACTGTTAGAATTTTCTCTGAAACTTCCATTTTCACCTTCCCTGTGAAGAAAAATGGCTGGCATTTTGTTAGGCTTCACTTTTTCCCTTTTGTTTCTGGTGAATATAACCTGAGCAATTCCAAATTCTCTGTTTCTGCTCAGAATTTCACCCTCATCAAGGAGTTTCACCACACTGGAGCTGGCTACATGATCAGAGAGTACTCCTTGAACGCAACTTCTGATAGCATACTTCTCACATTCAGTCCTTCCACGAACTCGATCGTGTTCATCAACGCGATCGAGGTCCTTTCGCTACCCGATGGGCTCATCCCGGAGGGAGCCAGGACGGTCGGTGGTGGCTCCCAGGGGACCCAAAAAGCCCTGTCGAATCAGGCGTTGGAGACAGTCGCGAGGGTGAACATGGGGAACGTATCCGTCTCGCCTCAGAACGACACCTTGTGGCGGAGCTGGGAGTCTGATCATGCCTACTTGAAGCACGCAAGTTTGGCTACCTTTCTCTCGGATGTTAAAGCAGTGAACTTCACAGGAGAGTTACCAACCGAGTACATTGCTCCTCCTATGGTTTATGGCACAGCAACGAAGTCGAATTCGGATAAGGGTCCGAATTTCAGAGTCAATGTGACATGGCTTTTTGACGTTGACCCGGGTTTTCATTACTTAATCCGGTTTCATTTCTGTGATGTCCTGAGTGTTCCTCATTTGGATTTCGTCTTCAACGTCTATGTCGGTCCGAATTTGGCTTCTCATTTCCTTGATCTTGATAATATGACTTCAGGAATTGTTGGTGCTCCATATTATATGGATGTTGTTACAGGGGCGGCCGAAGGTCGGATGTTGAACGTGAGCGTCGGTCCGTCTAGTTCGAACTCGCTCTACACGGATGCGATCCTTAATGGGCTGGAGATCATGAAGATAAGCAACTCTAAGGACAGCCTTGATGCATTAGACTCGACCATTTTCTCCAAAGGTTCGAAGATGTCGAAGATTTTGGTCGCGGGTTTGGCTGTTGCATTTGTGGTGGCTGTTGCCTCTGCTTTGCTAGCGTTCTTGGTCTGCAGAAGGAAAAAGAGGCTTGGACATGTTGGTGACTTCAATGATTCGGCCAATACGAGCCTGTTTTCGACGTCCAAGTTCGCATACCGCTTCCCATTTGCCGCAATTCGAGAGGCTACGGATGATTTCAGCGAGAGTTTGCTTATCGGGGTTGGTGGTTTTGGTAAGGTGTACAAGGGAGTTCTAAGGGATGGAACAGTGGTCGCAATTAAGCGAGGATCGTCTTCATCGCAGTCTCAAGGAGTTTCAGAGTTCAGGACCGAGATCGAAATGCTATCCCAATTCAAACACAGGCATCTGGTCTCATTGATGGGGTACTGCTACGAAAAGAATGAGCTCATCATTCTGTATGAGTACATGGAGAATGGAACAATCAAGGACCATTTATACGGATCCGATCGGCCAGGCTTGAGTTGGACACAGCGGCTTCAGATATGCATAGGTGCGGCCAAAGGTCTGCACTATCTTCACACGGGGTCCACCAAGGCGATAATTCACCGTGACGTCAAATCCGCAAACATACTTCTCGACGAAAGTTTGATGGCCAAGGTTTCTGATTTCGGGATCTCGAAAGTAGGTCCCGAGATCGACGAGTCTCACGTTAGCACTGCAGTGAAAGGCAGCTTCGGGTACCTCGATCCAGAGTACTTGGTAAGGCAGCAGCTGACTGAGAAATCCGATGTCTACTCGTTTGGCGTGGTCATGTTTGAAGTCCTCTGTGGGAGGGCTGTAATTGATCCATCTCGTCCAAGAGAGCAAGTGAACTTGATCGAATGGGTAATCAACTGTCAACGGCGAGGGAACCTCGAGGCGATCGTCGACCCTCTACTTAGCGGTCAGGTGCACGCTGAGTCGCTGAAGAAATTCGCAGACATAGCTGAGAAATGCTTAGCAGGACGAGGCGTTGACAGGCCGTCGATGGGAGATGTCCTGTGGAACCTGGAATGTGCTCTTCAAATTCAAGTCCAGGCTAGTGAAGAGATGTCCAACAGACAGGCAACACAGCAAGTGATCCGAGCGGATAGCTTCGAGGCCGGTGTTTCGACCGCAGAGTTCAACTCGAGTAGTGTAGGGGACCTTGCCGGAGTTTCAATGAGCAAAGTGTTTGCTCAAATGGTGAATGAGGAAATGAGATAGATGAACTTGCATAGTGCAAGTGACAGAAAATGTTATAATGTACATAAGAGTACAAATGTTGTATTCTGTTGCTACTTCTCCTAAAGTTTACAGAATCTTAGCTAATTTTGGTACTTGAATTTTTTTATTGTACACACACAACTTCAATACAACCTCTCCCCTCTAATTTTGTCCGAGTCTACTACGATTATAGTGAACTTTTATTGCATGTCATTTTGATGAGAGAAGGAGCAAATTCGGAGCACACCGAGGTTAAACGAGTAATCAGGGGAAAATACAAAAACGAATTCACCGGACAAATTTCGCATAGTTTTAACCAGGGTTTTAAAAAACGTAGTCCGATCGGCAGTCCGACTAATCGGAGTTCAGGGCGAGTCCTTTTTATGTTAAAAAATGGTGTCCGGTCCAACTGGACGGTTTACCCGAAAATTCCAGTCGGATTAGATGATTCACCCGAAAATTTGATATTTTTATACATTTTTTATAAAATTTATAAATTATTTACCTATATACCTATCTGTATTTCAAAAAATTATTAAAAAATCAGAAGGAAAAAAAATCTGGTCCGACTGACAATTTGACCAGTCGTACCCAATTCCGGGACCGGGTCATTTTTTAAAACTCTGGTTTTAACTTCGCAACATATAACAAAATTGAAGTCGTGTGAACAAAATAGGCAAAAAAAATCAATTTGATCCGATACTATGTTAAAAACTCACTGATATTTAAACACTATAAAATTTTCACACTTAAAAACTAACTCACCGCTGTTTATCGGATTTTTTTTTCCCTGAACCCGAAAGTGAGGAATGCAAATTTCACATTATCCTCTTATTCCTTCACGGCCGAATCCGGAATTCTAAGAAGCCGGCGGAGAGAAGAGCTTGGAAGATGAAGTGGTTTTTGCTTTATTGGGCTTGTTGCGGGCTGAAAGTTTATTTTTCTTTCAAGTTAGTTGGTTATGGGCTTTTTAATTGGATTTCTTTGTTTTGTGAGCCCAGTCACAGATTGGTACTTCTCAATCCAAGATGGTGAGCATAAGCAATAAAAACCATGAAACCAAATAACACTAAAAAAATTGGTCAGAAATCATACCCACAAGAAATTAGTTTAGTTCGATTCTTTTTTATCAAAAAATAATTCTCGGTTATAGTAAAGTTCTCCCAATAGAGAATCATAAAGGATCCGAACCAAAACATAATATTTCTATCAACCCTAGCATTTTTTATAAATCCATCAAAGATCAACACTCTTTTAAAGCACAAAAACAATCCATTATTTATATAAAAATGTACGGTCTATTATTATCATATGATGCTATGGGACAAAGAAGATTTCATGGTTATTATTCTCATTATTAACCTATTATTAAACCGGTGTCTGAGGAATTTTATGACTATGAACTTAGTTGGTAATAAAATTAATTATCACAACCATCGCGCTTCTATTTACTTTACCTTCATATTGAAATATTTAGAAACAATGAGTTCAAATACACGTACTTTCTAGAATTTAAAATTTTTCAAGAAGGTGATGAAGTTACAATTTATAGACCTATGTTAGCATAGCTCATTGATAGATGCACGGTTTTTTTCGTTCAGTAGGTTATACATTCACCCAAAAGAAAAAAAAAATTTTGTCCTCGGTTTTTTTGTTCTAGTTTGGATCCAAAACTTAATGAGATTGGTTCAGATATGTTTTAATTCCTTTTCTTGGTTCCTGATTCCTCTAGTTTGAATCAGATTGGTTTGGTATCATTTGCCAAACCCTTAAAAATGTCTTAAATTTTTGTTATTAAGTACAAATCAAAATTCAGTTGAAAATAATTAAATAAGACTAAGGAATTATCTATAAGTACTATAGATTATCAATTTGATCAAATTGATAATAGGTATATCGACGGATCGGTCATAAATTATGCTGACAATAATAATAAGTAATTTTTTCTATGATTAAGTTTGTTCTTATACATAGTCATAAACTATCTTTAATTTGGTCCGTAATTTCTATGTAAAATTTGGATTATGGATGGGATACTTACTGATGTTTTTGGATTCTGGGTGGGATTTCTCTCTTTTGTATTGAATGTTTCCCTTTAAAATTTGCAGTGTTATCGTTGGCACTCTTTTTTCTATTCTAATTTTTTTCCGGTGCGGCGGATTTTTCTGGAATAGTTTTTTAACGAGGCCCTGTAACCTCATCATTTAATCGATGAGGGAAAGGATGCATGTTCGTTTTCTCTTTTAGGACTTCTGTCGGTTCCCCCCTTGCTTCGGTTGATGTTTTGCTTGTCTGTTTCTTTCCTATAAGATGGACTTGATGTATGGCTTTTCTTATAAATGAAGTATCTCTTTCCCGCAAAAAAAAAATTGGAGTCTTTAACAAAGAGTTTCTTGTGAATCAATCAAATCTTAATTTATTCAATTTGATTAAAACATGACCAAAAGATCGGGATATTTATCCCAAAAAAATTTTAAATTTGAAAATTTTCAAAATCAAAATAATTTAGACTTTTATCCATCATATAGCACTTCGCTAAGGCCTAGTTGCTTGGTAGTTTTTTTTTTGTGGAAAGTTGCTTGGTAGTTCAAGCACTCTCTTATGGATTAAAGTATTCCACGAGATAGGACATCTACTTTGAGAAGAGTTTTATAATCATCTTTAAGTAGTCCACGAGATAGGACATCTACTTTGACGACGAACATGTCTTTGTTCAAAGAACAAATAATTAATTCATAGTTATGTTGACTAAATATAATTTGAAATAAAAGAGGTTTCGAATATTCTTTTGTCTTCTTATAGCTACTTCAAGGATCAAATCAACCAAAAGTCGAAGTCAACTCAAGTTAAACACAGAATAAAAATATTAGTTTTTGCAAGCTAAGTAAACTTTCTTTTTCAACAGCTATTTCTAATTTTGAGAGAAAGTTTGATGACTTGTTTGAAGAGCACTAACAAATAGTTCCTTGTGACTTGAAAGGGAGAGCAATGATAAGCTCATAAAATTTTTAAAGAACTTGTAAAACTAGACTGATAGTTAGCGTTTGTTGTTAAAGTTTGTGTAGTTACTAGTGATTCCTGATAAACTAGAAAAATATCTATCTTAAATCAATAAAGCTAACGGTTGGTTTGCAAATGATCTTGTGAAACTAGTGCTTAACAAGTGAACTCGTTAAAATTTTATTGGTTTACAAGATCCAATGAAATTTATGGGTTGGAAAGTGAAGTCGTAAAAGTTATTTTGTACTCTGTGTTTTTATTCAGTTTGATAAAAAAAAATAAGTTTAAGATTGAAGAGTGAATGTAAACTCAAGTAGATTGAATCGAATTATTATATATCTGGTGTCAACACTATTTCTCTCCTCATTTTTATAATTACTGATTAATTAATTAACAACGGAAGTTGAAAAATGACATTTGAACTTAATTATACTCTTTAAGTTGCTTACACTATCATTATTTAGCCCCGATGTAAATATCCCACGAAAAACCCTCCCTCCCACCGCCTCATCTCCTTCCCCTCTTCCCATCCCTCCTCCTCCGTCCACCCCTTCCTCCACCCTCTCTCCACTTCCGTTCATCTCTCTCCTCGTGAGAGCAACTCTCTCTCCTCTGTGAGAGCTATTCTCTCTCCTCGTGAGAGCTTTTCCTTGGCAGCCCGCTCCCGTCCAAGCCTCCCGCCGTCCGTCCTCCCCGTCGTCGCCCTCCCATCGTCGAGCCTCCCGCCGTCGCCCTCCCGTCGTCTCCCTCCAGTCGTCAAGCCTCCTGCCGTCGTCCTCCC
Source organism: Hypericum perforatum (assembly GCA_012979155.1). Lineage (NCBI taxonomy): Eukaryota > Viridiplantae > Streptophyta > Magnoliopsida > Malpighiales > Hypericaceae > Hypericum > Hypericum perforatum. The sequence continues at coordinate 7,039 of SOPF01026278.1, read as the reverse complement.
GTCGTCGTCCTCCCGTCAAACGTCCTCCGGTTGTCTAGCCCATCGCCCGTCGTCCACCCTCCGTCCTCCTCCTGTTGTCAAGCCCGTCGTCCTTCGTCCTCCTGTTGTCCAGCCTATCGCTCGCCGTCCATCCTCCTGTTGTCATGGCCGAAGCCCAGTCTTCGCCCTCCGTTGTCCAGCCTAGTCTCGACCCCCGGCTTCGTCGTCCTTCCTCCCGTTGTATTATAATTTTAATGTCTTTTGTTGTTTGTTTTTGGTTGCTGTTTATTGCTGTTTTCGATTGCTGTTGGTATGTTGTTTGTTTTTGGTTGCTGTTTATTGCTGTTTTCGATTGCTGTTGGTATGTTGTTTGTTGTCGGTTTATTTCCTGTCGCTTTTGCTTGAGCCTTCGTTGCTCTGTTTTGAGATCCGTTTGGATTTCGATGCTTGTTCGTTGTTTACGGGTGGAGAATCTTGCCTCAGTCGATTTACGTCGGCCTTGGCATTCTGCTGAGTTAACACTCAGTTGTCCTCTCGACTTTGTCGTGAGTTTTATTGCCGAACTTAGTTTCGGTAGAACCCCGCCTCGATCGTCGACCTTTGTGTCTGTTCGATCGTCCTTCGACCCCATCTTGTGCCACCTTGTTAGCTTCGATCCTGTTTCGAGTCTTGTTCGGATTGCTTGTATTTTCTTTGTCTTTGATGTAACTTGATTGTCAATATAGGCTTCGCGCCACTTTCTCTAAAAAAAAAAAATTGCTTACACTTACTTCTTAGGTCAACGACAACTAGGAAGGAGATGTCTTTTCGAGGAATATAAATACGACAGAAAATCTTAAAAAAAATAAATAAATAAGAACCCTAATGAAATTTGGTTTCTCATTCTGGGAGAATTTGGTTAAGTTCTTTTATTGCAAATTAGAAGATATAATTAGGAAATCTCAAAAAGTCCTCATTCCTAGTCTTTTTTTGAATAGGAATCTCTAGAGTTGTTTTTTTTAATAAATTGATAGTGGTCGAAACTCTCCAGAAAATTTTTGTTCCTAAAAAGGATTCTACTTTTTCCCTCAAAAAAGGATTCTTTATTTAGGAAATAATTATATTATATTTTGTATTTATATATCCCAACTCCCTCCTCTAGTTAGCCGCTATTACTTACTTATTTACCCATTAAAGGGCAATTTGTGAACCAACGAAGCGATCCACATCCGAAACTTAAACCCTAGAAGATCATGGATCAACGAAGAGACGACCGGTCGCGGGACCGTGATTCCGATCGGAGGAGGCCGCACGAGGAGAGGGAGGAAGGAAAGAAGAAGAGGAAGGAGCGGGAAGGCGAGGAGGAAGGAGCCGCCGGAGGGGATAACGGCAGCGCTAGGGTTTATAGCGAGAGGGATAGAAAAAGGGAGCGGCGGTGGTTCGGGGAGAAGGTTAAGAAAGAGGAGGAAGAGCGGGATGAAGGAGTCGCTGACGTGGCGGGGCCGGATATTGAGGTTAGGGTTAAGGTAAAGAACGAAGAGGTGAATGATTTCGCTATCGGTAATGTAAGTTTCCTCGCGCTGTTCGAGCTTCGAATCGTTATCTGTAGCCTTGCTCAGTGTTCAGTTATTGACTTGTCGATTTGCTTTTTTTTTTTCAGGGCGCTGCTGTGCGGCCGTTCGCTAAGCCTTTGAGAGATTCGCCGGATGCCTCCTCTCTCCCCTCGCCACCTCCTCGACGCGACCCTTCAAAGGTATCTTCGATTTCAAATACGAATGAAAATGTGGGAGTTAGTGGTACCAGATCTCATGAGGTTCCTGGCAACTTTAGTACAGATGGGACGTCATCATCATCATCATCTTTGGCAGCTGGAAAAAACGGAATTCTATCTCTTGACGCTTTAGCGAAAGCGAAGAAAGATTTACAGATGCAGAAGCTGAAAAGATTACCACAAGTATGCTGGTTTATTTATTTCCTTTGGTTAATAGGCTTTTCTCGGTTGAACTATGATTATTCTAACTTTATTGTCTTTGTTCTATGCAGTTGACCAAGAGCACAGCAGCAGCTATTCCTGGCGTGGTGAATTTATCTAAATATGAAGCTGTTAAACGTGCTGAAGAACTTGCTGCGAAGATGGGTTTTCGCCAGGATCCACTGTCTGCGCCTCTCGTAAACATGTTTCCTGGACGGATGCCACATGAGAGATCTGCACCCCCACCCCAGAAGCCAAATAAAGCCCCTGTTCTGCGTGTGGATACTCTTGGTAGGGAAATAGACGAGCATGGAAATGTGGTTAGTGCTACCAGACCAAGCAACCTGAGCACTCTAAAGGTCTGAACCTGTTATATATCAATTAATTCTTACTGTGTTCCTGTGTCATTCTTTAAAAGTTTTTTATGTTGGCTTTGGTGTAATGACCACTTACGTTTTAATCTTTCAGGTCAACATCAACAAGCAGAAGAAAGAAGAGTTTCAGATTCTTAAGCCTGAAATCGATATGGACCCGGAATCAAACCCCCATTTTGATCCAAGAATGGGCATTAACAAGACTAAGCTGTTACGTCCTAAAAGAGGCAGTTTCATGTTTGTAGAGGAAGGCAAATGGGCCAAAGACGCTGAAATAGTGAAGATCAAGGTAGCTGGAGCCTTCTGCATCCTTATGTTTTTTTGTTTAGTGTTCAATCTGTGTACTTTTTCTAAGCATTTTTATATTACCATTGCAGAATAAATTTGGAGAAGAGCAAGCGAAAGATATGAAAGCGAGGCAGTCACTGCATGCTAAAGCAAGATCAGCCCCTAATATTAATCCCAATTTGATCGAGGTTTCTGAGAGAGTCGTAACTAAAGAGAAGAAAAAGGACCCCATCCCTGAAATTGAGTGGTGGTAAGTGTTAAATATTGGAGTTCTTATGGTATCTCTAGTTTCATGAAACTTATTTACTTGTGGATAATCTGATGGTTCCGCCAGTTGCTGCATTTTTCTGTTTACTTGTTTACGTATTCTTTTTGTTTTAATTAATATTTTTATTAGATTATTACTAACTTGTGTCACTGTTGTTGTATCTGTTCAGGGATGTGCCTCTTTTACCTACTGGTAACTATACTGAAATTGGTGATTATGTTAGTGCGGATCAGCTTAGGGTGGCAAAGATAACCATCTATGTGGAACACCCTCGTCCCATTGAGGCCCCTGTGGAGCCAGCTCCTTCACCCCCTCAAACCTTGAAGCTAACTAAGAAGGAGCAGAAGAAACTCAGGACTCAGCGTCGCCTAGCTCGGGAAAAGGATAAGCAGGAGATGATTAGACAGGGTTTGATTGAGCCTCCGAAACCCAGAGTTAAAATGAACAATTTGATGAAAGTTCTTGGCTCTGAAGCAACACAAGATCCCACCAGGCTTGAAATGGAAATCCGCAGTGCTGCTGCTGAACGTGAACAAGCCCACATTGACAGGAATGTTGCTCGGAAACTTACGCCTGCCGAGCGAAGACAGAAGAAGGAAAGGAAACTCTTCGATGACCCGAATACTTTGGAAACCATTGTCTCGGTTTACAAAATCGATAAGCTGCCGGATAAGAAGACTCGCTTTAAAGTTGATGTCAATGCTCAAGAGAACCGTTTGACAGGATGCTGTGTGATCTGGGACGGAGTAACGGTTGTGGTGGTTGAAGGTGGAAGTAAGTCCATCACAAGGTACGGGAATCTGATGCTCAAGCGGATAAACTGGACCGATGCGACAAACGAAGAAGACGGAGATGATTTCAAGGGGAACTCCAAGAATAAGTGTTCGCTGGTTTGGCAAGGCAGCGTCGCAAAAGCGTGCTTCCGCAAGTTTTCTTTCCACGAGTGCATGACTGTAGCGGGAGCAAGAAAGATATTTACTGATGCAGGTGTTGGCCACTACTGGGATCAAGTGGTCAACTTCTCTGAGGAATGAATGATACTTCATGCCCTTTCTTTTGACTTTGGCTTCGTTTTTCTTCCATTTCGTCCATTTCGTCTACTAAGATGCAGAGCATTGTGAACGGATATAATTAATTAGTGTCAAAAAATATGTTTTAACCAAATTGATAAACTTTTTGTTCCTTAAGATGCGATGAAATTGAAATTGAAATTTAGACTGCGTATACTTAATTGGCTACCGCATCCATCAGATATATATGTTTTGTAACAAGATTTCATAAATTTTTTTTCTCAAGAGAACCCAGACAGAAAATCCAGCTTGTGCAACTATAAGATTACACTGTATTGCCAACGAATTCTGAAATAAAACGTTGCAGACGTTGCGCATTTAGCAAAATAAAAGATGTCTTGTTGGGTTTTTAGATTGTTAAATCAGAACTACTAATATTTAGAAGAGTCGAATATTTTCGGACAGATCACACCTCTTTAAATGAATGACATGTGCCTTCTTGGGTACACTCTTTCCGAATTTGTTATTAATACAACAGTCGTTTATGTTTTGAGGTAAAAAAAAAAACCAACGCAGGGATCAGCTGTCTGTTAAAACAAAGTTTCGGCAAAAATTTAGGTTTCCCAGTGGAACTTTCTGCTATGGCGTAATAACGTAATTATTATTCAACTGTTGAGAGTTAAATGCTACAAAGTTTTGTAAGGACTAAGGACTAACACGGATATCAAACTTGATCTAATATGATAAATAATATTTATAGTTTTGCTTGAATTTTAAGAAATGTTTTAAAGTTAGGTCCAAGTAATTGAAGTAATTTTCCACAAAAAAAAAATAATTTATGTAAGTTGTGAAACGCTGCCAAGTTATTATCTGACATGAATTATTCTAATTTTTTACGAGCGTTGGGGCTTCAGAATATAACAACTTTAAATTTTGGTAGAATATAACTTGTAACTGTCGACCCATATTTGGGTTAATCTAAACAATAAGTATTCAGATAATAATTTTGATAAAATAAAAACTATATTTTAAAAAAATACAATTGACCGACAACCGAATAAAAAGAATCATTATTACTTCAATGGAACGCAACACATGAGCTCATCACCGACGTCCTCGCCTAGTAATTTTATGTTTTCTCTATCTTCTACATTAGATCCAAATCACTACTAGATGTAAATTTTTTATATTTTTTTCTAATTTGTAAAGTGCTAATAAAAATATATATATCTACCACGTAAATAAATGGACATATTGATTACATTTACAAACAAATATTAGTAGCTTCGCGAAATAGGAAGCGACGTCAACATCTGATGATGTGTCAAGAAGAAATGTACATTTTTCCCACCACCATTTTTACTTTGGTTATTTATAATTGTACAGCTAACTAAGTCTCTTAACGTACTCTTATCCCGCCGAATCCCAACAGTAACTATTAAATTAAACCTTAAAGTGTTGTACACTTTAAATGTTTAGGCAAACAGATCCAGAAAGGCTATATGAGGAAACAAAGACCCAAAAATGGAAGGAAATAAATATCGGAATCAGACCATTTATTTCTTCAGACAAGACCGGATTCTGACAAAATTTTGGTCAGGGTTTGGTCGGAATCCATAACCCAAAAAAATATGTTGCTCTCTCATTTGATTGTGCCCATGTTCCTTACGAAATTTTCTACGGTTAAAAATATTCTAAAATAATCTGTTTGGTCCAATCGTAATCTCATAAATTCAGATATGAAAAAATTAAACTAGTGAAAAATTCATAAATTTAAAGCAGAAACTAGAACAAGTGATAAGTCTTTGCGGAGTCTTGAAGATTTATAATTAATTTTTGGTTCGAGAAGCGTGGTTTATTATGTCAGGCCAAATAGGATATTAGGGTAGGACATGACTGATATAAAAAGAAATTACGGTTCGGATCAAGTTTTTGCAGTTATTCACAATGAGATCCGGATCCAATATGAGAACCAAATCTTTAGAAATCAGACCCGAATACATAACCAAAATTTCAATTCGGGTTAGGAAGATTCTACAATTTTCGTTTTTTTCTCAATCCTATCTCACTACCCATTTCGAGACTTAATTATTCATTCTTGCGGCTGCTAATTAATTAATACCGGACTTTTCTACACAAGGCTTACGCAAATAGTAGATCAACACCCAACCTACCTCGAATACCAAATACAAATCTCTCACGACCCATTTCGCTACGTTGGTAATCCTCAACCAAGCGTACTTCCACGTCTACACACCCAACCTTCCGGTCCAAGTAACTGGAGGCGTATAGACAACTAACATATTAGGAGATTTTAGGTCACCTTTCTCTTACCTTCCTCTTCTCTTCATCCAAACAGTTCATAAAAATAAAATTAAAAACCAAATACAGTGAACCTAACACTAACACTAGTAATAAGCCTGTCCAAAAGAACAATAATTTGATTAACTCACGAAAATGTTGTCTTAGTTTAATTAGATATAAAGTTCGAATTCTTAAAAACATGATAATATTGAAAAAAAAATTGTTCATATTTAGAACATCATATCTTACTTAAATCTTGATTAGTTATTCAATAGATCTTATACGAGATGGTACAAACAAAAACATTAAAGCCCATCCAATAACCTATACCTATATTTCATCTTCCTATGTACCTTCCTTATATAAACTAATCAACAACCATCCACAAACCCCAACTCCCACATCAAAACAAAGAACAAACTCACCACCAAACCTCTTAAGAAAGAAAGTGAATGTCTCGGGTCGTAGCCGATAATAACCTCTCCCCAAGCCGCGACACGGCGCCGTTTTACTCCCAGTCCACCTTAATGATCGACCTTTCCGACAACGACGTCGACCCGCCGCCCCGGTCGGTGGTGTCCAGGACGCTCGGACAGCTCCTCAAGCGCGTGGGGGACGCGCGGAAGGAGGCGGTGGGGGACGGCAGCGACACTCCGGTCCATCGAGTCATCAACGTCGCCGGAGCTGACGTGGACGTCCCGAGGTCGATACCGTTCGTTCTCTCGTTCAACAACCTCAACTACAGCGTCAAGGTCCGGAGAAAGTTCAGTTTCCGTCGCCGGAACGGCGACCAGAACATGTTCACGACGACGAAGACACTACTGAATGACATCTCTGGCCAGGCCCGGGACGGCGAGATTCTCGC
>SOPF01026277.1:16758-51404 GCA_012979155.1 Hypericum perforatum | reverse complement strand
ATATATATTCATCACTACTACTGACAAGTCTTTTGATCTTGTCCAAACCCAAGCAAGAGCTGATGATGTGTGACGCGCAAAGGGTAGGGCTCGGGCTCGACGGAAGTGGACTATTCCTAGCTTTTATCGAAAGCCACCAAACACGCCGCTACGCCTCACCATTATTGCCCTTATCAAACTTCACCGTTCATTAAAAACTGTATGAGGTCCACACTCTTTCGCTTATCCTTGTCCATTTAATTACATCCTCTGAAACAGTTATGGAGATGCCTCACAAGTACAAATAATTCCTGGTCGTTATTTAGTTAGTCCAGTGAATTTTCAACTACGTTATGATTTCGAAAAATTAATTTGGATAATTACTGTAAATGCATCGTTATAAATAGTGATCGACTTGAAGTTCCACCAAAAAAGAACAGTAATTACACTATATTTGTCCTGCCCTTCGCCTTCAGTTTGTTACACTTGGGTGCATATTTCTTATACCTAACTTTAGCATATTCATCATCGGATCAGATTCATTTTTAACCTAATTACAGATTAGTTGAAGCTGAAGTCACCCCGTCTCTCTTTTTTCTCCTGGGGATCCTCAAGGAAATGGAAGGCTCGAGATATGTTAAACCTTCCAAAAGATCTCGGCCGCCCCTAGACTCGACATTTTATAAAGTGATGAAAGACTAAGCAACCGGTAGCTAACTACTTTTTCATCCCTCACAGAATAATTAACTGACTTAGTTAAATAAATTTGTGTTCAAATCCTTGAAAATATAATAGTTGAAATTATTTTTTATTAATTTTTTAAAATATATTTAAATTTAAATTAGTCGCTTTAATAAGTATCGAAAATACTTTGTTATCCTTATTCGTATTAATTAGGACATTGGGTGGACGGCTGTCGACGTATGCCAATGGTCGGTAGCTGCCCTACTACAGTACAATCTCTACTTTTGTGTATGTGTGTGTCGAGACATATCTTAATCTTCTGGCCTGTGAAGCCATTTTTGTTTGCATGCATGCTCTTTATATCTCTCCCACTCTCTAAAAAATATATCAGATTCTTCAAAATAAATCTTTACGATTCAAGTTCAAAAAATCAAAATTGTGAGAGTTTCCTTTTATTAATAGTGTATAGCTCACAATTATTTTACAATTTTGAGCTTAGTCCAAAACTTTTGATATTATTAGTCAAATTTCTTTTATCAGTAGAATTTTATAAGTCTGAAATAATTACAATTTTTAAATAAAGTTTATATAAGTCTAATAGTTACAATTTTAAGAAAAAAATTATATATCTAATAATTACAATTTTAGATTTTACATAATTCGTAAAATTTAATTATAATTACAAGTTAATTATAACTTGCTTTCCAAATTTATTCAGATATAAGTTGATCTAACTTACCTATGATTACTAAAGTAAGTTGATCACTGTGATCTATTGTAGTAGGAACAACCATCCGAACTCATTTTTTTAAATACATATAATTTTTTTAAAACAAATTATATAATTTTTACTTGACATATAAAGAAAAGAATTTGACCACCCAAAAAAATAAAGAAGATAGTCGAATATTAAAAGGGTTCCATTAACCATCTATCAAAATTTGTGGCTCTGCCTTTACCATTTTAACACGTGATAAAAAAATTTAATTCATACAAATTTTGGTTTATTAGATTTTTTTGAAACAACTATCTTGACTCAATATATAAATGCAAGAATCCCACCAATCTAATACCATTATTTTCGAATTCAATTTAATAATTCAACCTATCACTAATTTCCACTTGAAAATTGTCATTACGGAAAAAATACAAAAGATAAAAGAACAGATATATAATTGTCAAGTATCTGTCACATTACGAACAAAGCAAATTGAATTAATTTGGACAAAATCGGACCCCGTTCACTAAGTGTGGATGACCTAAAAGAAACCACTATTGTTTAAATATGTAAATATATTATAAATTTTGCATGCAACCGGAAAATGCCAAAATAGAGGGTTGACGACCGCCAATTTGGTCCAGGCCACGAGATCCTTGTGGCTCTTCCTATTACGATTATTACGTACCCTCCAACTAACCCATATGTCATGTGGGCCCATTCCTAATTTTTGAGACATAACTAATTCAACTGATTTAGATCTCAAACAAAATTCTTAATGATGTCTTGTTTATTAAATTTTAGCAATGTAATATTTTTCAGAACTCAATTTCAAAAAATTTGCGGAAATCATATACTTGATAGAACAAGAGCTCTTTTTTTGGGGAAAGAAAATAGAACTAGAGACCAACACTGAAATTGACGTTCTTCTAAAGTTCTCCAGTCGCGTGTAGAGGTTCTTACGATTTCTTAATATGGAGACCTTTTTTGGAGATATTTTAGCAGAGGACGAGGTGACTTATTTGTTCTTTAATTTCGTGAGCATGCGCATCCGGAGAGCCAATAGTTAATATTAGACATTATAATAGTTTTTTTTTCCTGGGTACCCTAAATTTATACTTACTTCTTTTTCTACTAATCCAAATTTCAATTAAATATAATTTTTTAAATGGTGGTAAAATGTTTCAACAAATATATCACTTGAATATATCTACTTGTTGCTTGCTGGAATTGCCACCAAACATTAAAAAAATTATCGTTTGAATTAAACAAAAATAATAATCTCACATGGCTGCCTTCACTTAAAATGTATGTGTTCAATATGAAAATATACGATTCTTTTTTCAGATAATAATGCACCAAGATTTATAATGGTTCATCAGATTTAAATAATGGCACACCAGCAAAAATAATGAATCACGTTAATATTTCGTTAGCTCGGATGATGGCTTATCAACTAAAAAATAGTTTATTAGCTCAAAGAATGTTGCATCATCTCAGTGACAATTGAAAAAACTAAATAGATTTTGATGTAAAAAATTTGTTCCTTAAAATACCAACTATATATTTTTATCATTGAATAATAAAATTTCATTCAACGATCCAAATTCTATCCAAATTTTCTGACAAGAAAACCCGGGAACGCGCTAACGGGACTTCAGCACCATGGATAGAGGCCGTTGTTGTCTCCAACACGGAGACCTATCCCGTGCGCAGCTGCTGAAGACTTTTTATACCAACTTTTTAATAATTTATTTTCGTGCCAATGTACATTTGACCTAATTTTATAACGTGTAATATCAATTGGCACAAGTCTAATGTTCCAGTAACAATTTCTAAAAAACATTCTGTAGAAATTTAATAAATGGTACTTATAAGCAAATAAAATTTAATAAATTTAGAAGACATTTAGAATTATTTATTATTTTACAATTAAATATATTTTTTTGAGTCAAGATTAAATATAATTTATAAAGAATAATTTTCGGAAAAACCTTTTGCCAGGTGGAATATAATAATTTAGAATTATAAAGAAATGACTTTCTTTTATATATTATTCAAATAAAAATATGCAAAGATAATATACAATTAACAAGTCAACCCATCACTTACAACGAAAGATACTCAAATACTACATATGCTACATCAGCTACATTAATCGTATTCACCTCGTAAGTTGTGTCGAGTGGTCTTGACTAAAATATAAAATCGGAACAAATTAATTTCAAACTTCGTTTTCATCATAGAACATATGTTTCATTGCATATGAAATATAGTACAATTTATTTAAAATGATAAACGTGAGATTCTCATAAGAATTGGACATCTTATTCAGCGTTGTTTTAAATAAATATACGAAATATCTACCAATTCAATACCTTAACAATTTCTACTTATTAAAATCATTGTCCGGAGCCGAAAGACCTTGAATTGGTCGGCAATCCCAAACAACGGTATTGTGAAGGCTAAATGATGGGAAAGGTTGTCTCCATGATGGACGGAAACGCGTAGCCCAGATTTCCCCCGTGGAATCACTAGAAACGAGAAGAAGAAGACGAATAAAAAAAATTGTATCAATCTTGACCTTGAAGCAGAATTTTGATGGGATGCTTGAAAATGAATTAGCTAGAACCCAATGGTGACATCACTTTCGGGGTCTAAATTATATTACTAATTGCCCAAAATTTTTAAAAATGTATGCAGACCTAGATTTATCCTCGTTTCTCGGATCAATCTGTTTGATAATCTGTTAAATTTTTTATATTAAATTCAAAAAATATTCAAAAATAAATATCATACTCAAAATTTTAAAACAATAAGTTAATAAATTTTTTACACGTATAAATTAGTCCACCAATATTACACTTAGCAATGCAAGATCCTCTACACTCATTTGGCTAGAATTTAGTATTCTTTGGTTTCACCAACTTGCGATCAGGATCGTTCAATGATAATAATGAGTATTAGTTCAACTAACTCTATTATAATGTTAGAATTTTTTAATCTAACATAAAATTTTAAGATTATGAGTTAGTAGAGTTTCTAATACTTCTTAGTAAGCCAGCCATTCTTCCACTAAGTAATGTGAGATTCTGTATATGGTTGATAAAAGCATATCTTTTATTTTAAGTATTGGGTTAATTTGTTGATTGCATATTAACTTTCTTGAAGAAAAAGTTAAACACAATTGACCTCAGAAGTATACCAATATTGGCGGGCCTGGCGAATTCAGAGCTGGATGTGTGTTACAAATTGAGAAAGCGATGGATATAATTCCATCAGCCATACACAACCTCATCTAATTGTCTATTATAAGTAGAAGTCAATCTTCGTTGCCCTCGCTACGATATTTTAAACAGAAGTATGTGAAAATTATTTGCTGATGAGTTTTCAACAATAAATTGTTTACGCGCTTTATGATTTCAAAAACGTCCAATACAATGAAGAAAATGTGAGAACAACAACTAGATACACGATTAATATACTATAATACAATACTATAATTTTAATATTTAACTCAAATTTTAAAACAATGATCATGTAAATTTTCCACATTTATTAGAGATTTTAAGAAATGAAAGAAGGATGATTTTTATACTTATAAACAAATATATCACTCTTACACCTAATAATACCTTAATTTCAACACCTCGTTCTTTAACTTTTCAGAGTGCATTGTCTAATTGTAATAAAATTGTTAATAAATGCATGAACTAATAATGTTCATTAAATAATTAAATATAAGAAATATTCCAGTTCAATTGCACGAATAATTAAACAGATTCCCCTATTCTCTTATTATGTCTCTAAAATGTCGGGGGCAAATTTCATGGATGGAATCTAGCTTTTATGTGGTCCAGTGTCTCTTTGTTTTTCCCATCCAACGAATATAAAAAGATCATCTCCTATATATCTGACAATAGTACATAGAATTTAAACATTCGGATGCCGAATTGAATACCCCAAAAAAGAAATAAAATACAATTTAGAACCGTGGCCCATTTATTATAGCGTTCAGAATCTTCAGATCAGGTTCTATGTTTCATAAAATTTATAAAATCTTATCTTATGTTTGTTATTACAATCGTAAACAGAAAGATAGTCATGGCAATGATAATGATATTCACGCGTATTGGCTTTGTTAGAAAATTTGTTATGTCTTTCCCTAATTAATTTGCTTCTTTATGTCAGGTTGGGAATGTGAGGTTGGAAGCAACATTCCCAACTATTTAATTTGATGATAATTATAGTTGCACCATAACGTTGCCGAATGGGTAGATAAATATATTCTCTAAGTACACAATATTCAAGTAACAGTCTGTTATAATGATCTATTACTTCCACTCTTCTCAAACAAAATTTATTGGATTTTGAATTTTTTAATATGTTGTGACATATAAGTAGTGTGAGTAATATCATGCTAAGTTAGTAATTTTTTAAAACGTCACCAAAGCTCGCAATTACACATACGGTAACCATCGCAATAAAAATGTAATGCCAATCGAAAAAAGTTAACCTACTTCTGAGAGTCAATACATTGGGATATTATTCATTATTCGTTTTATATTATAGTGTCCCATAATTGAAAATTGAAAATTGTCACTATCATTGAAAATTCTTTCGCCTCCTCCTATTCCGAGCTTTGTCCTCTAGCAAAAGCACGCATAATGCAAGAGTCAATTGATGACCCTCCTCGAATACTTTCATCTTATTTAATATAAAGATAAGGCCAAAAGATAAAAAGCAACTGTCCATTCCTAAGCCCACAAATAAACGCTTCCATTAAATATTATAACCGGCTAAATTAGCTCATTCCTATACTAATTGTTTGTTTGGGAAACATTTATAGGTTTCCCTTTCTTGGATTCCTGAGGACCCATGTTGACGTTTATGTGCCCACAATAAGACATGGTTTGGCTTTTGTACAACACAAACGAGTGGCAATAATTTCAGAATCGATTCAACTTTTTGGGTAAATGAGGCTTGATTGAATAAAAAAACAATGGAATCACATGCTTAACCAAGAGTAATTAAATTAAATAATGAGATTATTATAGTTTGATTAAAAGTTATGGTTCAATTTTTGTGAACTTGACCGTAAAAATTAATGGACTTTGTGATTGTTTGGACATGAAATAATTTAGCCAAAAAATAAGTTAGAATCTGCATATTCAATAAATAAAAAATTAAGACATGTAGGTTAGTGATTATTTCCTACTTATCAACAACTTTTTTTCCACCAATGCAACATAAATCGAGGGTTATGCGAGTATAAAAATAAGTTGTGATTAACCTATTTAGTACTATATTAAAATTTCTATATCCCAAAACTTAAGAAAATATCTAGATAACTTTTTACACTTATAAACAAATCTAACATTCTTACCATTACAATTAGCGGTTCCAATAATGTCAAGAAAACAAAATATAAATAGGCTGAAGGGTAGAATAATATCTAAGCTTGTGCTTGAGAAATGTAGGGAGGTGGAAATTTAACTTACATACGTGAGAATGATGGGGGTTGGATTGGAACGTGAGGAGTAAACATCAGCCGAGTAGCGATAAACATTATTAATGCAAAAAGCAATAAAGAGGATTGCAAGTGCAACTAGCTTAATAATGCTGTAATGTCAAAACGTTTGCTAGTTGCTACCTCTTTTGCCCATTACAACGACAAGATAGATATATATTGTTTTTACTTGACCGGTTCAAAATAAATCAATATTAAATATTTACAAAAAAAGTATCGTCATTTAAAATTTTTATAGGATTCGAATTTTAATCAGTTGTACATTATATTATGATATCAACAAAAATCAAAACATGGTCATGGGTATCCCTTGAGTCCCATGTAACTTAATTGGCGATTTTCAGATCTGAGTCTAAAACCTTTCATTTTGTCTGAAAACTCAACGAACCTACTCTTGGGAAAAAAATCGGTTGATTACGGTTAATATTTAATAAACAAATTTGAATGCGATAATTTGTGAAGCAGATCCGTGAATTTCACATATAAAAAAACCCGTGAAGTTTTTTATGAATTGTTAGTTCCCCGATATTATCAGTGACAGTGCACCAATAAAGTGCCATATGTAAGGAAAAAGGTTTTCTTAATTTAGCCAAACTTTATAACAGAATTCACAGTAATTGTAGCATAGATTAGTTGATTCAATATATATTATGTATTAGATAATATCGACCAATTTAAATTGATCATAATTTGGAAGTATTTAGTGTTGTTGGACCTCTATAAATATAAAATATATGTACATGTCTATTGCTAAATCATTAATTAACTTTACCAGGCCCTTAAGTTTGCAGTGTACTCAAATTTTGCAAAGTTGTACTAATAATTATTACGATTTTGTAAATTTCATTAGCGCCGAAAACCATTTGACCTAATAGTATAAAGTGTAGAAAGATTAGACTGATAAAAATTAGGGATTAATGATACTTAACTCGTTGTGTTTAGGATAAAGATACTTTACTCCCTGTATTTTAAAAATGTCCATTAAAAAAACTTGTGTTTATCATCTGCCAGAAGTGTTTTAATTTTCTGGTGACTGTAGCTGATGTGGTTAGATGACATGGCAATTTAACTCAAAATGATTTAGAAAATCACATACATCTTTTTACGTTTCCAAAATATTGTCATTTTTTGTTATTTTATTATTCTTGTCCTTCTCCTCACTTTTCATATACTCCAACCCATGAATATATTTCGGATCTGCAAATTCTTTGATGTCGCCTTGCTTGATTTGAGGGAAGAAGGTTGAGATTGAGGTTTCTAAAAGTTTTAGGGCTAGAGAAGATGTAACGACAGAGGAAGAAAATAATGAAGAAGTAATTAAAAAAAACTTTTTTTGAAATTGGAAAAGGTTTTACAATTTTTTTAGACACTTTTGACCTAAGTTGCCACGTCATTTTGCCATCTCAACTCTGTTCACCGGAAAATTAAAACACCTCTGGCTGGAGATAAACATTAGTGTTTTTTTAGATAACACAAGGGTAAAAAACAATTTATCCTAAAACAAAGCGGATTAAGTGTCTTTATCCCTGGAAATTAATATTGTTGAAAATTAATAATTAACTTCACCAGGCACTCTAAGTTTTTCAGTGTACCCAAATTTTGCAAAATTGTATTGCTAATTATTACGATTTTGGATTAGATACGGACTGTACAAGTAAGTCCGTACGGTTGGATCGCGATAAATATATTTTCATGCTATATTGATGTTTCTCACACGCGACAATGACATATATATTTTCAATTTTTTATATTTTTTAGAATGATATTTTTTTCGTATAATACCGACTTCTGTGAATTGTTTTAATTGGTCTCGCAGTTTTTAGGTTTTTGCAAAAATAATTTCAAAATGTATGTATTTCTACTTTTATTATTATGAGAATACTATTTTCTTGATGTCATCCAACTCGTGTGGAGTTTTTTTCACTTTTGTCATATAGTTTTTGAATTTTTGCAAAAATTCTCAATATATATTTTTATATATACATTTTTTTTAGAATGTCAGTTTCTTATTGAGATGCTTACAGTGAAAATTTTTAATTTCAATTATGTGATTTTTTATTTTTTGGAGAAAAATATATCCTTACAATTCAAAAAAAAATATTTAGAACTTAATTCAACCCCGTAACCACATTAGGTTTGAAAAGATTAGACGGATGCAATTTCTTGCATGTTAATGCATAAGTTGCACATTAATACTAATCTTAAGTCTTGATAATAATATTCCATAATATTTATTCCTATGATCTGTATACGAAGTTCATTGAATACTTTCTAAATTATTAAATCATATTAAATATGCACATATAGACATAACTCAAATTTTGAGTAAATATATCACACCAACATGATTTTTTTTCATATACATAGGCTATCATGAAATGGATTCTGTGTGTAGGTAGTTTCAGTTTGTTTGAGTAAAAACATATCGGTTCAACTTAAGCATAGTGATCATATATAAAAGACAACTCAAACTTGAAAACTGATAACTTTTCAACAATAATAAATAAAAATGTATCACTTGTGTGGAGATGAAGCCGCGGTCTTATTTCTAAATAAACCTGACAAATTGACATGACC
Organism: Hypericum perforatum; assembly: GCA_012979155.1. NCBI lineage: Eukaryota > Viridiplantae > Streptophyta > Magnoliopsida > Malpighiales > Hypericaceae > Hypericum > Hypericum perforatum. The sequence continues at coordinate 41,916 of SOPF01026277.1, read as the reverse complement.
TAAAGTATTGAAGACTTAGTTGGTTATGAAGAATTTCAGTTTCATTTTATTTTTGATTAGTTGGTCTGTCTGAAGAGTTTTATTAGAACTCGAAGCCTTTTTCCTATTTCCTTTTTCCTTTTTCATTTTTCTGTTTTTTTGTTCGTTTGTTAGTTTTACATTAGGAGTTAGTTTTATTTGGTGCTATATATATTGGACCTGGTCGAATTGATTCTGGGAGTTAATTATTATTAAAGTTTATCCTAGGGCTTGTACCCAAAGTTTATGTCGTCTCTCTTTTAATAAGCGAACAAACAGATTCAATATTTTATCGTTGTGTTCTTAGTTTTCGCCTGTATCACAAACTCTTCAAATTAAGTTTATTATGCTAAAATTTGTACTAATTTAAAACTCGTCAACATGTCACAAAAAAAAGTCATACAAATAACAATCTGTCATAGACGTAATAATAATCTTAATATCAAGTTTTTAGGTAAATTTTCTTTATTATATATAATTTAGTATGTACAATGGATCAAAACTAAAATTACTTTCCAGGCACACATTAAATTACATATAATTTTTAGACATGTAAAGAAACGTGCACACATTAAGTACGTAGTCAACTTGTCAAAAAAAAAACTTCTGCCTCGTTGACGATGCGGGAACGTATATGAAAATTTTTATGATTATATAATTATTATTTTTTTGAATAAATGCCAAATAAATATATTCACTTGTTGAAAAGAATACATAAGTCTCTACTTGAAAGTAGCTCACTTAAGCTCCTCTATTTCTCCAAATGAGTCAAATAACACATCGATAATTTTTTTTGTTATTGATAACATGTCATACGTTTACGTGGCGAGGTGTACTTTCATGTATTTCAAGATTCAATTTCCTTAAAGACCAACTTAAGATGACATGGCTATTTTTAGATCACATGGTGGGCACTTTACTAACGTCATGAACTTTGCGAGTTCTAGAGATTCTACATTTGTTTTACTTGTTTTTTGGCCTCATTGATTCATCGGACGTGAGCTCGCGCCTCCGCCGGTGGGTTACTCCGACGTGGAGTCCACCAGATTTGCTGGTCTGGATGTGGCCGGAGGAAGAGAGGGGAGAGCAGAAATTTATGTTTTTTTCATTTTTTTGATGACATGGTAATTTTTTAAAATAACGTGGAAGCCATATAACTGGATGACATGTCGTTAATGACCGGAAAAAAGCTATCGGCATATTATTTGACTCATTTGAAAAATATAGAGGAGTTTATGTGATTAACTTCCGAGTAGAGAGACTTATGTAACCGCAAAGCTTATTTGACATTTATTCTTTTTTTTTTAGTTCAACTTCATTTCGGAAGAGAAACAAAATTTTTTTTTTGGAAGGAAGAGAAACAATTTGATTGTTATAATCGTGAAGTTTTTAAGTGTTTTTAATTAGAATGACATTCTTTTGGCTCTGATTATAAAAGTTTAACGTACTAGATTGTAATTTATATAATATAATTGTGCGCTATCTTTGTCAGGCCACCATCAATTGATCCACCATCTATCAACCTAAAAATATATAATTATCCTACGAGAAACATAGGGGTGTATAGGTATCTGCTGATTTATAACCAGAACAACTAATTCAGTTAATTTGAAAAAACAAATTACAAGTGAAAGAAGCCACTAGCCATCAAGTAATTAAAACAAGAAACTATTATAGTTTAAGTAAAAGGTGTTGAGTATTAGTTATTGGATACGCGTTAATTTAAATACTTATTGGGATAGTATTATTATCTTTAAAAATTATACTTTATACGAACTTGAATTAATTATCAACTAATAGCACAAGGATGATTAGTTTAAATTCTTTGCAATTTGAGAATCATCTCTTTGAATATCCAAGTACTCATTTATGCATATCGTATATATATCGAAAGACATATTTTTCAACTTTTTTTAAAAAACAATAATTTCCATCCCTCCAAGTGTTAAAGATAAATCAATTTATCCATATCTCTAAACAAATTAAGCTAACTCCTCCTTGTTAGGTAATCGATATAATAGATAAACGCACAACTAATATATGGGTAAGAAGACCCTAGAGTCCTTTGAAAAAGTTTATCGCTGATGGTGGACCCAATTGTGTTCTACAATTCTTGACCTAAAAAAAATTGTGTTCTACAATTTAGATGGTCCATGTTCATGTAAATTCAATACTTAATATACCCCACAAAAAAAGTCAATACTTAATTTCTTCTATGTATATTCATAGTGAGGTATCATAAAATATGACTTTATATAAAATTGAGTTCACGAATTAATTTTTAAAATTATATATATAAAAAATATAAATAGCTGATGGGTAGTACATGCAATAGCTATATATATAGATCAGTACAGCTATGTTGTAAGTATTGTTCGAAAATGCGATTCAATTAATCAAATCACAATCTGGATATTTTTAAACCAAATTCAAAGATCAATTAGATTAGGATGGTTCAAGTCTAGATTTAGTGAGAATAATTTAAATTTCAATCCAATATGATTAAATAAGAATGTATTATCTTTAGGAGTATAATTGGCATTAATATTAACTAAAAATCTAAAAAATTAGAAAATATAGGTACTGAAATCGTAGAAAATAAAATAAAATATTAAAATATCACGTAATAATTCTAAATATAAATTTTGAAAAATTAACAAATCACATATTAATCAAAATTTATTTAATAATTATACATTCTAAAAAATAGTACTTAAAAATAATAAACATTAATATATCACTACTTCAATACTGGTAACATTTAAATGATACATAATTGTTAGTTTGTCGAAGTTGATGTACATGATTAAGATCTAACTTATTGTTTAGTCGATACAAGAGTTGGACTATTTCTCCGTAATACAATATTGTCCCATATATTTTGGTACATACAGATTGCGATAACTATTCCCAAGTTACAACGACTAGGGCACTTCCAAGATTATTGTACTACGAATCTCGAAGCTTTGAGAAAACTCTTAGATACTCAGAACTTTCTGAGAGAAAAAAAGAAAAATACTATTATTAATGAATGTTTATGCAATGAGTGTTGGGATGGAGAAAATGACAAATGAAATCTCCTTTATATAGGTGTTGAATGGATATCTTTTAGTATGTCTCAAAAGACACACAAAAATATTAAAAGTTATGTCCAAAGGTCATCAACATTTTATTAAAGAGACTCATCCATTCTTTTTTTCTTTCTAATAATTTATTTCAATTATTTACCAACTTGTGTCTTTTTAATTTTTACTTCTTAAAATCTAAAAGACATTAATAATCTCCCACTTAATTAATAAATTAGTTTACCAATCACATGAATGATGATTAATGCACGCACACACAGTGACTTGAAAATTTTGATGTGTTACTATTGCATCATAATAGATAGCTTGCGACTTTGAACCAATCCTTATTAGATTTACTCGTTGCTTAATGAATATGATGTCTTGAATTGGTTAGCTTTTCATGTAAACCAAGATAATAATGTCTACACAATAGTCATTCGAATATTTTTTAGGTTCTCATGTTGTGTCTATTTTGGCTATGGACTTTATCTTGGATTCATAAGTATTTTTCTCTTTAAAGCGTGGTTACTTTACACTTTCACAGATAATCTCCTATCAAGAGTATCCTTCCATACTCAATCTTTTATTAAGATATAAGAATAATTAAAAATATGAATATCTAACCTTACCACACCTCTATAAGTTAACCTTTGGACAACTTCTGAGAATAAGATGTATTCCACGTGCTTAGTTGACCCTTTCATTAGATGTCTTATTGAAACAAATTTGTGGGATCTCTATTCATCATGGTTGAATTATCGCTATGGATGTTTTTTAATGTGTGAATTTTTAATCTCATTTTCCTTACTACATCGTATATTTAATCTTTATTTATTTCTTTTATCAAAAAATTAGTTATATTATCCTTAGACTTTATATAATCAATGGTGATCACACCACTTCTGACAATATTATATCTTCGTTGAATGTGTCAAGATTTACTATTATACATTGTACTTTGTGCTATTCCTATTGCTGACATACTATCATAATATATCAGTACAGAAGGCACATGCTTGTTCTAACAAGGGATATTTTTTAGGAAGTTTTTAAGTTATTTAGCTTTTATTTCATCCTTATCTAGCACTATTAATTTTGACTTCATCGTGGATCAAACTATGCATATTTGCTTAGAGGATTTCTAGCACATAGCTCCCTCACCTATGGTGAATACGTAACCACTTGTAGACTTAGAGTCTTTTTAATTTGATATGTAATTACATTGTTGTATTCTTTTAATATAGCTAATATTTTGTATAGCGTATACCATGATTGATAGTATATTTTCAAAATCGTAGAATCCTTTCCAAGGCTAACTAGTGATCATTTTCAAAATTACATATGAATCTACTTGACTTGCTTATCAAATATACAATATCAGGACATGTACAATTTATCAAGTATATTAGACTTCCAATGATTTATGCATACTTAGTTTAGATACTAGATCTCCTCTATTTTTAGCTAAGTGTAGATTTAAATCTACAAGAGCGTTAGTTAGAGCTTTATCTAGACCATCAAATTAATTGAGTATATTCTTAATATAATAAGATTGTGTCAAGGTGATTTTTTCAGCCATCCTAGTGATTTTGATCTCTAATATGACATCTGCTAGATCCATATCTTTTATGTCAAAATTATTCTTTAACATGTTCTCAGTTTTCACAATAATCTTGTAATTAGTTTTCATAATTAATATATCGTCCACATATAGTCATATAATCATGTAAGCATTAGGAGTGCCCTTAATATATATATATAGACACACACACACACACATGCACACACACACACACACATTTATCACACTTGTTGGTCTTAAAGACATTCGATAGTAATGTTCTATCAAATTTTTTATACCACTCTTTTAGTGCCTATTTTGGCCCATATAGTTACTTGATGAGTCTGTATACCTTAAGCTTTTGTCTAGGGATAACAAATCCTTCAAGTTGTTTTGTCTAAATTTTTTTTTTAGTTCCACATTTAGAAAAACTATCTTTATTTCAACTGATGTATCTCGAGATTATAGAGTGCTACAATGATTATCAACATTAGTGTTGATGTAATTCTTGTGATTGGCAAATATGTGCTAAGTAAATCATATCCCTCCTTATGTTTGAACCCTTTAGCTATTAATTGAGCTTTATACTTATCGATTGATTCATCAACTTTATATTTTCTTTTGAGAATCTATTTATAACTTAAAGTTTTGCAAGTCGGGTGGAGATCTATAATTTTCTATGTGTAGTTTTGTATAATGAACTATATCTCGCTAATGATAGCTTCTTTCCAATAGGAGCATCTATACTAGATAATGACTCTTTGATTGTCCTAGAATTCTTGATTCTATGATTATTCTCTCATTTATTTTAGGGTTAGATTTGTGCACCAAAAATTAATAAGCATACTATTATATATATCCGATAAAGATACAATTAATAGTCATGGATCATATTTTCACCTATTTACATTTAGGTATTTCGATCTTTGCTAAGCACCCCTATACTTTAAGGTAATCATAGAAAGGTTTCCTTCTTTTCCATAATTCATATAGGATTTTGTCATTTTTTTTATGTGGCAACTTATTTATAATGTGGTTAGCAGAGAGCACATTTTTTTCTCTCACATATTATGGAGTAAGTTCGAACTTATCAACATAACATATATCATCTCCTTAAAGGTTTAATTTTTACATTTAGTAATGTCATTTAATTAGGATGAATATGGAGTTATTATTTGGTAGATAATATCATTTTATTGGCATAATTTCTCAAATAGAGTCACGTATTCTCCTCCCTTATCATTCTGAATTATTTTGATTTTATCGCTAAGTTGATTTTTAACTTTGTTCTTATATCTCTAGAGCTTCATCTTTTCCTCTTAAAAGATATATATAATAACATATTATATAATCATCAGTAAATGTGATGAAATATTTTTTGTGCCTTTGGTTTGCACATATTTCATATCACATATGTCTATATGAATTAACTCTAAAGGCGTAAAACTTTGTTATGCTAAATGAAAAGGTATTTTGACCATTTTTCTCTACACATACTTTATATTTATTGTTTGGGTTAAATTTTAAATTCGATAATAAATTCAAACTTGCTAACTTTTTTAGCAAGTTTAAATTTATGTGTCTTAATCTATTATGCCATACATTTCAATATTTGGCCTAATAAGAAGAATCAATAACTTTATTTTTACTATTAAAGGTATTCTGTACAGTTATTACATTCATATTAAATAGCCTCTTCTATAGGCAACCCTTTCTTATAAATTGACCCACTTTAGTCATTATAAATTTATAAGCCTCAATTACAAGTTGAAGCCTGACTTTGTTTAATAAGAAGCCAAAAACTAAGTTTTTGCAAATGTTTAGAATATGCAGCACATCCTTAAGGGTCAGCTCTTTATGCGAGGCTAGTTTCAAGACCATCTTACCCAAACTGATAATTTAGAAGTTATGGAGTTACCTATAAAAAAACTTTTGATTGATGATGGAGGTATAGATCAAGAACATCATCTTGTATGAGCAAATATGGTGAGTTGTTCTTGTGTTAATAAATCGCTATCTTGGGTTATCTATCAATTGACTTCAAAATCTATGGCAAATAGATCGAGCTCAAACAGATCATGGGCCAAATTTACCTTGTCTAGATTATCCTTCTTTAGAAACTGCTAATTTTTTTTCTATGTGATCAAGTTTGTCACAGTTGCAGTAATTGTTTTTATATACTTTGTCTTCTTCTTCATTTTCTCTTGCTTCCCCTACTTACTATCAGAGTTCTTTCTCTTCTTGCTAGTACCACTTTCGATGAGGTGTGCATTAGCTTTAGAGTTGGTTACATTTCTTCTTATGGTTGAGGTAGTTCTTAAAATCTTTCCACAACAGGGGTAGCTTCTTGATCATTGTAACTACTTGGAAGGACTCATTTTCTTGGAATCTACTATCTTGAAGTCAAGGAATCATTCAATCATAAATTTCTTTGTCTAGGTATCCTTTATTTTATACTTCTTTTTCTATGAATTTCACAAATTCTTAGTGGTCTTAGCTATCATATAGATATTGTAAAGGGTGCTACCTAATAATTCTAATCTATTGAGGGTATTAATTTTTTTTATCCATCTTATTCTCTGCCACCTTCGGTGTATCCTAATTTTGGAATCAAACAAGGTTGAACGTGGTCTGATAGAATAGCTTCTTTTGTTACCACCTCTTAAACTCGATAATATTGAATTTTATTGGCTTTTTCGCATTAATAATTTTGAGGATTGCCGATACTGGGTAGAGCTTATTGATATTATTTTCATGTACAGGGTCTTGTCTTACAATTATTGATTCGTCAAAGTTTGTATATTTATTAGGATCTAGCTTATTGTATAGTCTAGTCAAGAGTTAGACTCTTTCTTTGTAAGATGAGATTATTCCATATACTTCAGTGCATGTTGTTGTAATAAACGTCTCTACGATACAATGACTTGGGCGTTTCCAAGATTGTTGTAATATGAATTTCGAAGTTCCGAGCAAATTTGTAGATACTCAAAACTTTCATAAAGAGTTTATGCAATGACTGTTGCGATGGAGAAAATGACAAGTGAAATCTCCTTTATATAGGTGTTGAATAGCCATGTTTAGCATGTCTCAAATGACATAAAAAAAATTAAAAGGTTATGTCAAAAGAATACCCACATTTTATTAAAAAGACATATCTATTCATTTTTTCCTAATTATTTACCAACTTGTGTCTTTTAAATTTTTAAAAAAATATTTCAAAAAATAATATTAAAAGAGACAATACCAATAAAATAATTGAGTATCAATATTAAAGTTAACATTATCAATATTCAAGTAAATATGTATTAATATTAAAATTAATGGATAATAATTAATATCCAAATAAATTAGTTTGATATATTTGATAATAAAATTAGATGGTATTCAAAAAAAATTCAAAATCACCGGTCTAACTAGCCGTCTAACTATCCGAACCGGAAAACTAGAGAAAAATTTGGATCACCTTCCATCCGTTTAAAAAAAACACATATTCTCGCATTGCATGTGAGCTAGAAGTTTGTACTCGGAATTTATGAGCATGCGAATAATAATTAAGTTTGGCATGCCACGTACATAACTACTTCGATGCTATGTTTATATACATTCGATATACCATTATTTTTGTGAAAGCAGATATACCATTATAGAGAGGATCACTAGAATCCCAATAGCTAAATTATCAGTGTGGTACATGTCAAACAAATAATTATTAAGTAATAGCTATAAAGTTGTAGCTGCTAATAATAAATGAGATTCACGCAAATGTTAATTAATTATAATACATAGTTAATCAAAGAGGTGGAAAAAGGAGCAGACAGGAAAAATGGGGTTCTTCCTATATAGCTTTAGGAATTATATATTATTGATATATAATTAACACTTGGATAATTATTTTTGCCTTAGTGCCGCCATTGCCACCCTCCAACAAAGCTCAATCGGCCTAAAATGGTGACCACTTGTCCCACCTCCCATGCCCACTAGCTCTGCTGCCATCGAAAACATTAATTAGTCTAGGTCAAGCATTTCTCTATTGCTCCTCTCTTAAATTAATGGTATTCTATCTCGTATGAGAAAATTCTATATTAGTTGTATGTAATATGTAATTATAGAATTTTGTGGTTTGAAGATAATTTGGACAAATTTCACGGATTTGTTAATTGACACGCTTAAGTACCTCTATATGATGTGTCACTCAACAATTTGGAGGTCTGATTAAATTTTTTAATGGAGGTTAAAGCATTAATTAAAATGAGTATATATCAAGCAATTGTGCCATTATATGATTCATCTTGTTTTATGATATAAATTTTTTTTATAATTTAATCATCCAACAAAAGAAGTACCGTTAAAAATTTGCTAACAACAACCATATTGTTGTTAAAATTTTATATCTGGCTCAAGCTTATATCTGATCAAATAACATGTTATTTTCAAATATTTCATATTGCAACATTGATACCAAAACAAAATAAAATTCTCTCAGTTCTCTATACTTTCAAGATTAAAATCAAATAGGGAAAAGTCCACTTTAGTACCTTGTAGTTTGGCCCATTCTCAATTAAGTCCCTGTAATCTAAAAAAGTAAATTAGAGTTCGATATTGTCCAATTTTTCTATTTGGGTCACCTCTAACCGGTTTGATTATTTTTTTTAAATGCTCCATTTTGGTCTGATCAAATCTGGTATTTTCAACACCGATTGTCAACTCTGGTTGACTTCTCGAAGTGTCCCCGACGTGTGGATACCAACTTCACACGTCTTCGTCATCGGTATCGCGAGATCGAGCTTCAGATTTTTGAATCAAACCGGTCAAGGTGACCCAAATGGAAATATTAGACGATGTGAGACTCTAATTAACTATTTTTATACTGTATGGACTTAGCTGAGAACGGGCCAACTTTATAGGGTACTAAAATAGACTTTTCCCAATCAAATAAGCAAACAACCAAAAGAGTTCGGAGACGATGGAATGCCAAGCCTAATATAAAGCTCTCTTATTATGATAGCTAGATCACCTAATCTCAAACTAATTCGTACACTAGATATCGAATAAAATTGCCAATTAGATTGTAAATAGATTTAGATTTAACCTATATTCACCGAATTGGTTATCACATCTATTGAACGAGTTAATCAATATTTTTGTATAACGACTTTTCAAAGTAATGAATAATATAAGTAGGTATTTTAAGGTTCATTAACTTTTTTTTTATTTTTAAGTATTTCTTAAACTTCTTTAGATTTTTTCTGTATATTTTTTGTATTTTCAGTAATCACAACCAACATAAAATCTTAACAACTTCATATTTATAAATAAGTATACTACAATGGCAACTTATAATGTGATATTTTAAGGACATGAATAACTGGATGTGCGACAAATTGTAAATGAGTAAATCAGGAACATATATACAGTACAAAAGAATTGGACATAAATCCCCCCCTATGCAAATTGAAATGAGAAAATGTCGATGAGGGGCTGTGGCCACCCTGTCCTCTTTTTTGAGACGTCCTTTTCTAATCATAAACACACCTTAAGGCAGTAGTAGCTCATTTACATGTAGGGCCTGAAAGCTATGTAGATCTTTCTAATTATTATTACTACAACTCCTACTTTATCATTTCATTTCAATTTCAATTTCTCAACTCTTAATACCAAAGGTTGAAAAAAAAATTACTATACTCCTCTCTTTCCTCCCACTCTCATTCCTTCTTCCTCCTCTTCTAGAGTGAGAGAGAGATATCTTGAATAGCCCTTCAAACCCACCAATTATTATAAAATGAAGAGCAATTCACAAAAACCTCTGATGGGCCATTAGTTTATATATATTCACTTGCTTCTACTGCTCTCTTTCTTTCTCTCTCTCTATCAATTTTTTTATGGCACTTGCAACAACAACAACAACAACCATGAGCCACAACAACAACGATGATACTACTAGCAACACCAACAACCACCAGCCAAGCAATAGCACGAACGATAAGGATGATGACGAGCACGAACACGACATGGTGATGCCAGGGTTCCGCTTCCACCCGACCGAGGAGGAGCTCGTCGAATTTTACCTTCGACGTAAGGTCGAGGGGAAGCGTTTCAACGTTGAGCTCATCACTTTCTTGGACCTTTATCGTTATGACCCTTGGGAGCTTCCTGGTACTCATTCACTCCTCCTTAACTTCCTTTCTCTCCCTTTTTAATAACCCGTGAAACCTCACTTGTGATTTCTTCGATTCACAAAGTTCGAACTCGAGACTTGCTCTTTCTTTCTCCTCTCTGTGTAATATTCCTATGTGTATGACATTTTTTTTGGGTTTGTTTGGCTCAGCCTTGGCCGCTATCGGGGAGAAAGAATGGTACTTCTATGTGCCGAGGGACCGCAAGTACCGGAACGGGGACCGTCCAAACCGAGTGACAACGTCCGGGTACTGGAAGGCGACCGGAGCTGACCGGATGATCAGGAGTGAGAGCTCCAGGTCGATTGGGTTGAAGAAAACCCTAGTTTTCTACTCCGGGAAGGCTCCTAAGGGTATCCGATCTAGCTGGATCATGAACGAGTATAGATTGCCTCAACACGAGACTGAAAGATACCAAAAGGTAAATTTAATCATTTACTATACTTAATATGATTAAATTACTATTAATTCATATCATATATGTACCACATGTATCATATATTAGTATAATTATTGGTTTAACGAAAGTCATATGAAGCTAAAACCAATGAAAATAGAAAAGGTCTGATCTTGCCTCTCTGAATTTCTTTTCTCGTGCAATCAGGCGTTGTTAAAAATCTATCGGTTAAAAAAGTTAAATTAAGACACGGGTTTTGGTTGGAGCCTAATTTAGAAGTGGTCTAATCATCAATAGCTAATGAGGACATTATTATCTTCATCGTCCAATTAACTGTAGTAGTGACACTTGCTTAACCAATCTTGTTTTTTACTTGGTGGACCTTTTTGTTATTTTCTTCATGTACTTCTTGGCGGCATCCATTTAATACAAAGCAAGAATTATACTTTTCTGATTCTATGTAGGCCGAGATTTCTCTCTGCCGGGTGTACAAGAGAGCTGGAGTGGAAGATCACCCGTCGCTGCCTCGTTCTTTCCCGTCCAGGCCAGCCTCGACGCGAGGGCCGCTGTCTTCGGAGCACAAGAAGCACGCTCATCATCAGCATCATCATCATCAGCTCTCTGTAGAGAGGACTACGCTAGTCCATCCCTTCAGAGGGCAATCGCAACAGATGGAACCCGAAAAGATGGGTGAGACGGACGGGAGTAGCAGCTCGGATGTTACCACTGCCCTAGGACTCTCCAAGCAAGCCAACAATGGCTACCATCCAGTGCCTCCAATAGCAACAACACTAGCTCTCCCTACTTCTTTTGATGAAGAAGGATTGTTCAACAAGCAGTCCTCCTTTTCTTTAGTCCCCAATTGCTCCACCAACATCTTCGCTGGGCCGTCTTCAAACCCAGTCGATGATCTAAACCGATTAGTTAACTATCAGCAAGCTTACATTAACCATCATCATCAGCATCAGCATCAGCAACAACAACAACAACAACAACAACAACAACAACAACAACAACAACAACAATTTTATGGTCTCCACCATCAGCACCAGCACCAACCTTCACCATTATCCAATGTGGCACTCCAGACTCATCAGCCACTCTCCTTGAACATGCTACCGGGCTCTCTACCAGTGGCTGCAACCGCCTTTTCGGAGAGGTTGTGGGAGTGGAACTCGATTCCAGAAGCAGTCAGAGAGTACCACAGCTCTTTCAAGTAATCTACCATGAACAAAAATATATATAACTATATTTATATATATACACAATTAGGTCATGTGCCTTACTGTATGTTAAATTAATTAATCAGAGATACGGATTAATTAACTAGCTAGCCGTCTGCCCTATTAATTGTTTACTCTCTAATGTCCTTGGATTATGAATCGATTAAGTATGTGCCTACTCATATTGTTCCATAATGTATGGTGATCAATTGTCTTGGCAAAGTAGGGTTTCGGACTCTTCTATCGTAAATTTGATTGTTATATGTGTTATTAGGTGAAAGTTTTAATTTGGCCAGCCATTAAGTATTCTGAATACGATACTGATTATGGTGGATTAATGTTTGATTAGTTTACAAGTATGAAAAATTCATAACTATGGAGCATGTTAAAAAAGTTATTCTCTTAATATTAAACCCTAAATTTTAGTAGATTGGATTCTTTTCACTGATATATTCGGCTCAACTATTACCAACTGTTGATGAAGTATTACCCCCAACATGATTCGTTAGGGTAATGTTGGATTAGATATATTCAATCTATCATGTGCATCAAGTAACACTTCAAATTAGTGACAGTAGGAGTACATATATTATTTTTTATAAGTATAACTTATATTAGTTAACTCAATAATATAATTACACCAATAAGCCCAAATACTCTAAAAGGTAATACTATGCTTATAGTTTCCGTTGAAAACTGAAACACATAGACAGTCTGAAATAGATATTGATACAAAAAGATGTAAATGTAAAGGTGTAAAAGGTTAAATATTCAAAAAATTTACTACATCATGTATCAAAAATTTTGCCTACAGAAAAAAGAACAAGTAATGTAAAGTTCACTTCAGTTTACACGGCTCCAATATTTTGAGCGAACTAAATTGTTGATGTGCTTGCCTACAAATAATGTAAAGTTTACTTCAGTTTACACGGCTCCTATATTTTGAGCAAACTGAATTTGTTGATGTGCTTGCCTTTTTTTTTTTCTCCACTCCCATCCCAAGTAAATGCATGTTCGATTTTTATTATACGTATAAATCAAGTTTAATCATTTTTCACGAACGATGTTTACTCTTAACACTTACATATCTATCCATTAATTATATTCACTTCATGGACGAGTGACATGGATTAACGGAAATCGCTAATTCATGATTGAAGTTTTAGGTATTAGCACAAAACGTATACGAATCAACTAAACGATGACTTATCTCATGCCTTTAGCCAATTATATTCTCATCCATAAAGTCAAATCCTTAGCATAAGCCATACTAATGAACCCATTCAAAACCTAGAAGCATGTATTGCTTAATGAATGTCTTGTCTTACACACTGGGAGGTCAACCACTGATAGGTCAATCAGCTAAGAAATGATGCATCCATCATCGTCATCATATTGGATATAAAGGCTCAGATTCCGAGGAGACAATGGTTACATGTAAATGCTGGCTGGTAGCACACCAAAGACTATTGTAAGAATGGAGGATTGGACCCATTTCCACGAGCCAAAAACATCCAAAAATGAGGACAGGAAAAGCTTTGTCTCGTTTTGGTTTAGTTTGTGTGTGTCTGTGCAAATTTAACTAACTACCTCTTCTAAGGAATCTTGTCTTTGGTTTTGTTGTGTTAGAAAGGTGGGACAGTGTCAGAGGGTCACAAACCTTGATGTGTAGCAGAAGGACCAATCTTATTATCTCTTTCGTAGCATCAACCATAAAATTATCCCTTCATCGATTTTAATATTTTATGGTACTAAATACTCTCAAATACCGAGAATATACATCCGCGGCCAAAATAATTCAATATCGGCTAATTCATATTTGAGTTTGAACTTAGTCTCAGTAAAATAAATTGTCCCAACAAATTTTATCATTGCTACATTTACTGAACTTGAACTCAAAAATTCATGTTAAGATGAAAAAAAAAACTTTTAATAGTTATCTACCACCTGGAAAAAAAACTTTTAATAACTGATCTTGACTCCAAAGGAGAAGTGAATTCTCATGAGAGCATTTAAAAGAAACATATAGCAAAAATTCAAATGTACATAATTTAAACATGTTTTAAAGACCATGTAGAGGATTTGGAGACCAATTTAGCAGCATTATGGTAGTAGTTTTTTCCGCTGTCTCTTATTTAAAAATTTACAAAATCGATTATTTCAAATTTGAGTTGTATGCCACAAGCATATAAAATTTCTCCAACATACTGTTAAGTTTCCAAAGATCCGATATTTAAAAGTTAAAACATCTTAATTAAAAAAGTATGGTAGTTTTTGTGGATGATGTGCCTAGATGATATAGCTCGCAGCTGTAATTTGGTTCGTGACTCTAATCAATTATTGCTGTCCAAAAAGTCGAAGAGACGAGCCGCATGTGCAAAATTTTGGTGGGCGAGGCGTTTCTGGTGGGCGGCTAGAGAGGTCCAATTCACGACAAGACTTACTGTGATTTTTATGACCTAACAGTAGCTGCGTGGTACGGTGTGTATAGGCAATATTTTATTCCTTTAGGTGATGAAACTTCGATTCGATTATTCAAAGTCAAGAATAATCAAACTATGAGCAACTCTTTTACCTTTGAGAGTTTTTTTTTTTTGCATTCAAAACTAAATTTATTGATTAGTACTCCTGCATTTCTTTCCCATTCTTGGATAGGTCTAGATTAGCAACTGGGTGCTGCTTAACTTGCATTTACTTTTAATTTTTTGTTATTTCATATTTAACTATAAGTAAAGTTTATTAGTTTTAATCTTGTTGTTAATAATTTTTCTATTTCGTATCAAATTTTGAGAATTTATAACAAATAATTTTTCTAAACTTTATTAAAATTTTAGAAACTCGTTTTCTTCTAAATATCTGTTAAGATAAATTTAACAAAAAAAAAACTGTTTAAATTTGAGGTTCAATTTATAATTGAAATTTTTTTTGTTAACTTCAACACTTCAAATATTTGTCAAGTACGTTGGCCATGGGTATAACTTTGACCATGAATGTCTTGTGAATTGACATAATTGATATTCACATAATCCACATGCCGATATAATTTTTTTACTGCAAAACTGTCAGTGCTTCAAGTCCTTTAAAATATAGACGATAAATTAAGGACCCGGTGGAGCAATGTATTATTTTTCAATAGGAGTAATATGAAATTTTGTTAAATTTGAGTTGCGTATTGAAAATAAGTAAAGTTGGGAGAGGGATCTATTTGACTCAATAACTCTTCTCGTGCGTAGCTCCTTATCCCCATATTATTTCTCATTGGTGAGAGTTTGTTTTAATTTTCAAAAAAAAAATTGAATTCAAAGGCTGCCAATGACGTAATGAATCAAATCTTTATTAAATTAATTTTTTTATAAGAGCTCGTACATGGTTGGTGATACGTCATTGAACTAGTGATGAATTCCACTAAGTTTTTCTTTGTTGTTTGGACCAAGGTTTTAAAAAATGTGGTCCGACTGACGGTTCAATTGTCGGACTACTAATAGCCTCCAAGGACGTTTCGATTTTCTCAACAAACTTGTTCACCTTGCAGACCGGACAAATTCTGATTTGACCAGATGGTTTGTATACAAAATTTGGGTCAACCAAACCGTTTGCACGAAAAATGTTTGTACGAATATTTTATTAAGTGCATTTTATAAAAATTTGGTATGTATATATGTTATTTTTTATCTATTGTGTTATTATTAGTTTATTACATAAATTATTTACCTATATACTTATATATATTTCAAAAATTACAAAAAATTAGGAAAACAATTTGGTCTGACCAATGGTTAGACCAATTAGTATAGCTGACCCAGAAGTCATACTAAATTTCGAATCGACCTGAGGGTAGTTTCTAAGAACCTTGGTTTGGACAACACAACAATCATTATTTTAACTGTATCAAATGATCCTTTAAACTGGTCAAGCCCATTACTACGAGGCTTTAGGATAGAATTCCATTTACTGTATAGCTGTTTGCTTCAACATTAATATTTTCTAATTTGATCTTCAGTCTTGTTACTTGTGGCACCCTTTTTATTATGCACCCTTTTTCTTTTTCTCTCTTGAAAATGCCCCAATAATGAATGTTACTCTTGATTTATACCATAGTGTGGCTTCCGACAACTTTTTACTCTCTTTTCTCAAATATCATATTTGGATAAATAGACGTTTTATTTGTTATTATGAATTAAAATAAACATGTTTTTCCTTGAGACTAAATAATATACAAAGGTTCAATATAGACCACCACCGTTAATAGGTCAGTTCATCTATATGCTTGATTGTTTGCGAACACGATGGGCCTGAAACATAACTCGGGGCCCACCCCATTTAAGGGTCTAGTTTCTCGGACTTTGTTGAATCTGATGCCTCTAGGCTTGAACAAAACCCATGTCCCGGCCCATTTGCGGGTTGCAATAATGACTTGAGCACGTAAGAATGGCACCACCAACTTACAAGAATTCTGCACAAGCAAACGATTATGGTATCACTGAGCAGTCACTTTTCTTTTGTCAGACGGTAACTTTTTCGTCATGGTGCTTCTGGATTGGCCGGTCTTGTTGTTGCTCGTCCGGGGGACAGATCGTTGCATGATCCTGATAGGGATTCCACCCAGGTCGAAATCTTCTTTTAACGACCTCGTCAGGAACCTCAGGTCTGTGTCCGAGAGTTTTGTCTGGCCGCTTGTGAACGCTACAAAAGTTGGTGGCCGGGCCTTCACCTGGGTGAAGTATTTTATCTTTGGTTTTGCGGCCTGGTCTTTCCATGAGTGCCTGCTCATTACCTGGAAATGTTGCCATAACAGAAGGCCAAACTATCAGATCTGATCCAAATTAGCAAGGAATTAAAAGCACCAAAGCATTCACCTTGACTAGCCACCGGTTAAGCCGAGCTGTCGACAACCTCAGACACCATTTTTCATATGCAGTAATGACCTGGTCCATGACAGCTTGACGTCCCCTGCCTTCCAATGCTGAAGTAAAGACAACTGGTATTCCGGTCACCTGCAGGCGCATCCGTGTACTTCGTCATTTAGACACAGGCTAAGCTATATGAAGTGAAAATTCTTTGACCAGAACATTTTGTTTTCGTCCGTTAAAGGCTAGAACTTCTCATCTCCCAAAGCCAAATGGCAGAAAACATGACTCATGCATTCTTGCAAATCAAACTTCATTGTGCAAGCTATGTCATAGGTTACTGGTCCCTTGTTAATAAATCATGGTCAAGAATTTCTATTACAAAAGAAAAAAGATTGAATTGCTAGATTTGAAGAGCTGTAGGTGCATGTTCCCAAAGCCAGAATGCTGAAAATAAAGCTTCATCCTATAAGAATTGGAAGAATGCCTGTGAAACACTAAACGCGCAGAGCAAGTGGCAACCAGACCTGAGGTATAACTGTCTGAATTTCAGTAGGAACGGCTTCCATAACCTTCTGAAATAGTCCCGAGTTCTCTTTTCGCCTAAGAATATCCATCTTATTCACAATAACAACCAAGGCACGCCCTTCGTCCACTGCCCTTCTAGCTATCACTACTTCTGCATGTGTCATGCTTCGTCCGGCTTTTGCAATCTGATCAGACAGACATAACAAACAGATGAAAACTGCTTGCATTTACTATTACACTACTGAAGGCAAACAGATGTATGGAAGCACAAGGATGTAGATAATAACCCTTCTTTTTTGGAAAGGTAACTCTTTAACACTCGGACAATACTCAACAGAAGAGCATTATGAAACAAAGTTATGATATCCAGCACTGACTAAAAGATAATTGCTGTTTGTTTAAATCACTTTGGTAATTATTATTTGTTACGATATTTGACTTAAACCAAAGCTTACAAGGGGGAGTATTTGGTAAACTAAATATACAGTGGTACTTAAATGTCAACCAAGGTGACGAAAAGCAAAATTCCATTTAACTTCAACCATTTTAAGAAACAGCTAGCTCCAGCGCAGAGCTTCAAATGAAGAAAAGAAAACTGCATCATATGACTCACCTCTTCGGCATCGAGTACTAAAGCAACTACATGCGCCCTCATAAGATTTTTTCTTGATTGCACAATACTCAGTGATGATGGTCCTTTATCCTGCTTTGTCCTGTGCAACCAACCAGCAGTATCAACCTGAATACGAATTACGAAGTAAGCGTACATCATGCAACCTAAAAGTATGGTCCGCCAATCAAGCATATGCATACATAAGTCATAATTTAATATAGACTCCCTGCTGTAACTACTAATCAAATGTATGCCAAAAGAACAGAAGTTTTTGCCAACGCAGTTATATTAACACAAGATTAGATTTTGATCATATCATAAAACTCCGGCACACTAAAATCTGTCATTACATGAAAATGAGCAGAATGTGTCAGACCGCCATCTCTCAACTAACTAGGTAGGATAACCAAAGGAAGCAGTATCTCGCAGCGAAAGTCAGAATTCAAATCATTCTTGACTTACCAAGTATACTGTTCTTCCTTGAAACTCAAACTGAGCTCGGATCGAATCCCTCGTCAAACCAGACTCTGGACCAACAAGAACACGTTCTTCCTGTAACAAGGTGTTAAGCATGGTTGACTTCCCCACATTAGGCCGGCCAACAAGGGCCAGCTGCAGTGGCAACTTTGATTCATCAGCATCACCAAGAATATCATCTTGACAGGTTTCAGGATCATTGCTTTCCATAGACACACCTAATAGTCAACAGACAATATGTTTAATAAGACACACAACTCTAAAAATAATTTGGTTTCTTAAGTATTATTACGGATACATCCAGTTGCTTGCAGCACATTTTTCATATTGATGGCTCTCCTCAAGCCCCCTCCTATTATCACTTTTTGTTTCAATGTAGAAAAAACTGAGAAGAAAGGAAAACTACCACAGCACCAAATTGGTAATAAACACTCAATGATAAAGAAAAATAACATCAACAACAATTAATTACCATTTAATACATGAAGCATATGATCCTCAAGCAGAGGCTGAAGGGCATCATGAAGTACTGTCATCCCAAGACCAGTCTCAGCTGATATTGCAATAGGATCCCCAAAACCAAGCGCACATACTTCATCAGAAATATCAGCAATGGAGCCGGAACCATCACATAAATTTTCACATTTATTCATTGCTATAATAGGTCTGACTCCCGGAGCATGTTTGCGCAACCATTTCCCAACCTCCAAATCCAATGGATGCAAGCCCATTCTGACAATGAGATAAGACTATTTAGTCGATTATTAATAATCAAGTCTCTCCTGTCATGCATTCCAAACATTTTTCGTCACGAAAAGAACAGAAATGTGTGGTAACATTGTTAATATCCTTTAGTTTATCAAATCCTCCAACCTACAGGCCAGAGTTAGAAACAACCACCCCGCAACAGAGCAATCCAAAACGCCATGCAAACAGGTGATCCAGATTGGAATATTCTGCTTTCCGAAAGATAAGCAAATCTTGAACGTTTTTGGGAGTAGTAAAATGCGACTTGCAGAACATGGGCTAACCTTGCATCAATGAGGAACACAACAAACTGAATCCTCAATAGAACATTTGCTGTCATGCAAGCTGTCCTTCCTAGAATGGACTCTGATGTTGCTTCAGTTTCTAATCCAGCTGAGTCCAACACTTTAAATCTCAATTTGCCCAGTTTCGCCAGTCCTTCTCTTATGTCTCGTGTGACATGGTCACCAGGGGTGTTATAAACTAGCGCTTCCCTCCTACGAATCAGCCTGACAAAAACTCATATTAAAGAAAACATCAGACTATTACGTTCCTCAAAGTCAATTGTATAAACACTTTTTCCATGCTTACAGGAACTGACCTATTAAAGAGGGCAGATTTCCCAACATTTGGCCGCCCAACAAGAATAACAGTCGGAAGCAACTTTGCATCAATCTTGGTAAAGTCGAGTGGTTTTCCACTCACAAACTTCGGACCTTTGGTAGGGATAAAATCACTGGAACCAAGGTGAGAGGAGTCTGCATCGCTAGCCACTTCATGATCACTTGATTTAGCTTCCACAGTAAGCAGCTCTTTTGGCTCCATTGAACAAAATAGGCGTGTAACAGAACGAGCCTCGTGAGCACCAACACCTGCCAAGTATGAAGCTTCCCAATGATGCACAGTGCACATTAAGAATTGCAGTAATAAACTCTCAAACGACATTACAGACATAGGCTTCAGTTATCACCGAACACAGACGAGTAACATACGGAAACTAGCTGATAGATAAGCAAAAATTACTGGGAGTATAACATTTGAAAATGGACGTACCCGAAGGAACTCTGAAGAGATAAGCAGAAGCTAATCTACGATCATGAGGCATCAGGAAGCTACAAATATTGCGGGCGCCGCCACACCGGTATGCCTGCTCCTGAACTAAATGGAACCGAACCCACGATCGAGACAAGAACTCAGAACCCTTTTGCATCATGCTCTTCATTCGGAACATCTATCAAACAGTTGGTGGGCAGGGAGGAAGGGAAGCAGGGGCAAGTGTCAAATTGCGCATTGATGTTTACGCTGCCCCGGAATGGTTCAGACCCTAGCTAGAGCTGCGGGTTTGCTGCGGTGAAACGGTAATTACCCATATTGATGTCAAATTCACTGGTCACCAAAGAGAGGGTTAGTTACCTGTCCTTCAAGGTGGTTATAACGGGTAATTCTTTTGGAGGGTTTAAGGAGGGAGTTGGCGCGGGTTTGTTCAGCAGCTTATGGGCTTATATGGGCCTGGGTTCACCATCATGTTCAAATATATCAAGGCCCAGTGGGTGGATTAGTGGACCGTAGGTAGTACCAATAGAAGAATCTATGGTATTTTTAAGTTAATTATTATCGAATTTTCTTTTAGTAGTAGTTCTACCGATATAGTTTGAATCAAAATTCTCCAAAATTTATTGTTAAAAAATCTCCTAAGTTTTTTAATATGTTGACCAACTCTTAGACCAGTCAGAATTTGATCGTTTGGAAGTGATACGTATGTGACAATGTTTAGATAATTGGTTTTAGCTTGGATTTCTTCTTTCACTTCTATAAATCTTATGTTCATTGTTATTTTCACTCGTCCTTAAATGTAGTATAAGATAGATTTTTAGGGGTAAAACTTTGTTTTATCAATCAATTCGAATTTCAACATTACTGAACGCGCAGCTAAATCTACCCTCGCTATTCTATATACTGATATACTATTCTAAACAAACCGACCATAAACCCATTGTAGTACTAAGATACTATCCTCCTAATATCTACCTTTCTATAAGTAGTATTCTCCTCGCAAAACAAGGTTGTAGACTTCGGACTCGTTAAAAACTTATTCCGAAAAATTCGTTCTTTCTTATGAAGATAACATCATAAATAAATAAAAAAGTATGTCGTGGTAAAATTCTGATAACTATAGATTCAAATACTACGTTGGATGTTCCCTGTTAATGCAATACAAGATAGTTGATACCGAGTCCAGATTATATGGGGATTAGCTTGTAATCCCCATCATGGGGATTATATGTTATAAGGATATAATAGTATTTACCTGCTTACCAAAATAGGAATGCATTAAAAGAGAATATGTAATCCCTAAAATCGTGCTACTAAATATGTAACTACCAAATTATTCAAAAAATCAAATCCCAAAAAATATTATTTCTAAAAATACTCATTCAAAAAATTATATCCATCACGTAATCAATAAAAAAAATAATCAATCAAAAAATTATACCCATCACGTAATACTTCAAAAAATTATACTTATCAAATAATCAATCAAACAATTATACCTCCAAAAAAATTTATTCAAAAAATTAGACCTATCACGTAATCAAAAAATTATAACCATCACGTAATCATACACCAAATACATCAACAAATGCAGGTTTCAATATAACATAATAGAGGTATCAATATTAAGAGACAAAGATACCATTATTACATGCCAAAGATACCAATATTAAAGACAGAAGTACCAATATTGCATGCTAGAAGTACTAATATTGCATGACAGAGGTACCAATATTAGAGACAAAAGTTCCAATATTGCATGCCAGAGGTACCAAAATTGCATGACAGATGTACCAATATTAGACAAAAAATGGTACCAACATTGACAAAAAAAGTACCATTATTCCCAAAAAGGTACCAATATTAAATGACAAAGGTACTAATACTGACGACAGAAGGTACCAATATTAGAGATCAGAGGTACCAATATCTGGGCATATGTCGTCCTTCCAAATCATCTCTTTCCATTAGAAGCATCTATCTCCATTCTTTCGCCAGTTTCTTTGAAAGCTATAGTTGGACTCCAATGGAAAATCTTTATATTGTATGCGGTACCAACTAGAAAATCCTATATGCTTTTATTAGTAAAAGAGAATAAAAAATGGCGCGGGTTAATTGGTGATGGAAAGGGGTAATTGGTGGTGGGAGGTTTTTTTTGTTTTACAACTTCCCGCACTAGCCTTGAGTAATCGGCTTCGGTACAAGCTCGATCGCGTCACCAGCCTCGTGCCACCAACTCTCGGCTTGGACGACCTAATTCAGCTCAGGTCGAAGCATGAATAGTATATGGGATTGAAGAGCAGAAGCATTCCCGGCCCTCGAATTCCACGAAACCTCCTTTGCCAAGACGGTGAATCGACAAATTTTACCAAACCCTAACTAGAAATCGGGTCGGTGCACGGGAAGTCCTGAAATCGGTATCAATAGGAAGAGGATAGAACTAATTGAAGCTTAGAAGAAACATAAATATAAAAGTATCAATAGGTTTCCGAGATTTGGTTTTGAAATCTCCAGAGTGCGATTTACTGAGAATCGATATTAAATTAAGAGGGAGAGGGCCAAGGGTAAGGAAGAAGAAGAAGCAGAAGAGGAAAAAAGAGATTGAGGATTTTCTGGAATAATTTTTCATCTTAGAAATGGTGGATAGAGAAAATTAAGTATAAATATAATTTTCAAATTAAAGGAAGATAGAATAAATCACGGGATGATATTTAAAAATTAGGTATGATAAGGAAATAATAGATATTCAGAGATTTAGTTATATTAGTTTAATACCAATTCTACCCTCAAATATAATAACCGTTAGATTAACTTTTTAAGATCAATATTTTCATCCAATGGACTACAAGTAATCCCTATCAGGGGATTACTTTTTACATCCCCATATAATCCATTCTCGTTGATACCCCTTAAAAGAATGCTATTGTTTATGGATACTGTAACGCTCCCAACAAACCTTGTCCGTATGTTCACTCGGACTCGATAAGATTTGGTCCGGATACTACAGACACGATTCCATGTTCTTTGGTGCATTCGGTCACCACAAAAGAGGGCAAAATAATTGTTAGTCAGAATTTTTTAAATTTCGAATATTTATATTTAATTTGAACTTAAATTAATTTATGTAATTGATCAATATTATACTTGTAAACCACAACAAAAGAGGCCAAAGCAAATTCTTGGTCAACTCATTACTATTTGGAACCCTACATTCTAATCATTATATTTTATACAAAAATGATGGATAAAAATAAAATCTGGGGCCCTGAGGACATTATATTATATTATTCTCTTTACAGCTTTAAATATCTTCTTTTTTTGTTCTCGGCTTTTAGTACAAGACAACAGATGTGTTTTGCCTGATCCCAGTCTGTGTCCCCTTCTTCCAAAAGCTATAGCTCCAGATCGGTACATCAATGTCGCGCTTGGATCCGGTGCTGAGGGAAAGTTTCCTCAGTATATACTGAGGAAACAATAGGCCATTGGATCAGAATATTTTTCTAAATATTCTGATCTAATGGCCATTATTGAATAAGGGTATTTTAGACTTTTTGACAAAATTACTGTTCATCCACTAACGAAATTACTGTTCATCCACTAATAAAATTACTGTTCATCCATTAATAAAAGCACTGTACGTTTTCAAATAAAATCACTGTTCATTTCGATGGCTGGTTTACTTGTGTGTATTGCTGGTTTAAATGGCTGTATTGATGGTTTTCGTGAATGTATTGATGGTTTTCTTGGCTGTAATGCTGGTTTGTTAAACCTATTGCTGGTTTACTTGTGTGTATTGCTGGTTTAAATGGCTGTATTATTGGTTTTTGTGACCGTATTGATGGTTTTCTTAGCTGTAATGCTGGTTTTCTTGGATGTAATGCTGGTTTTCAAAACTCCCATACTGGTTACTATCATATATTGAATGAAAAAAAAATAACACCAATCATTTCAAATATGTTCTTCGGGTAGTTGGTTCAAATCTATTCCTAAAATATGTTCGTCAAATGCAACATCTTTCGAATTAAACCAGCAATGCAACCAAGCGAACCAGCAATGCAGCCAAGAAAACCAGCAATGCAACCAACGAAACTCTTAATACAACCAAACAAACCAGTAATGAAAAGAAGCAAACCAGAATACAACAAAACAAACCAATAATGAAAAGAAGCAAACCAGCAATACAACCAAACAAACCAGCAATGAAAAGAAACAAACCAGCAATGCAACCAAACAAACCAACAATGAAAAGAAGCAAACCAGCAATACAACCAAACAAACTAGTAATGAAAAGAAGCAAACCGGTAATACAACCAAAAAAACCAGCAATGCAACCAAACAAACCAGTAATATAACCAACGAAACTATTAATACAACTAAATAAACCAGTAATATAACAAAATAAACCGGCAATATAACCAAGCAAACCAGTAATGAAAAGAAGCAAACCAGCAAT
>SOPF01026277.1:3910-16748 GCA_012979155.1 Hypericum perforatum | reverse complement strand
ATAACCAAGCAAACCAGTAATGAAAAGAAGCAAACCAGCAATACAACCAAATAAACCAGTAATACAACCAAAAAACCAGCAATGCAGCCAACAAAACCATTAATACAACCAAACAAACCAGTAATGTAACTAAGCAAACCAGTAATACAACAAAAAAAACCAGCAATGCAGCCAATAAAACCATCAATACAACCAAACAAACCAGTAATGTTACTAAATAAACCAATAATACAACCAAATAAACCAGTAATACAACCAAAAAAACCAGCAATGCAGCCAACGAAACCATCAATACAACCAAGCAAACCAGCAATACAACGAAGCAAACCAGTAAAATAACTAACGAAATGAGTAATACAACAAAATAAATCGGTAATATAACCAAGCAAACCACCAATATAATTAACGAAACCAGTAATGTAACTAAAAAAACCAGTAATACAGCCAACCAAACCAGCAATGCAAAAAATAAACCATCAATGCAAACCGACCAAACCAGTATGTAGTTAGTGGATGAATAGTTAGTGGATGAATAGTAGTGGTGGGTAAATTGACATATATATCCTCCTCAGTATATACTGAGGAAATGCATCCTCAGCACCGTTTCCACTCCCATCAATGTCAGTGATTCAGTTTTTGCTTTGTCCTCCCAATCACTCTTTATCTTTTCCTTCTAGCAAATTAAGACGAATAATTTATTGTGTGCCGTTGTGTCATATAAATAGTTGGGGAAAATTACCTATTTGATGATTTGACACTTACAACTTTTAATTTGAAATGTAACAAATAGGTTATCTCGACTTCGTAAAAATAATGAGTATTTCAATACATGTGTGAATATATTTTTTAATGACTTTTGAACCACAAAATTATGTCGATGAATCTTACATCATAATATGCTAAAAATATCTCTAGTAGTATTGAGAATTGAGTTGTAGCGAATTTGAATTTCTCTAAAACAAATTAAGTTCCAATATCACGAACGAATAGTGTCCGTTCAAGAGATATACATAACAGTTTTATGACATACAAATAGGGTTGAAAAACATACATAATTATCACTAAAAACAAGATTGAATTCAAAACAATAAGTCATTTTCAATTTTCTACACATCCCAACTGTACCAGCCTCACGCCCGTCTTTAAAAAAATTAAATTTCATGAATATAATCCATGAATAAAATATTATATTTGTGATTTCAACGTCAAATGTGAATTCATTGTTTTACTAATATCATATTACTAAATTTCTTTTGTTATGAGGCTCGAGTTGCGAGTTTCCCATCCCAAATATACAATCAGTTTGAGAAATAAGTAAATATTTTATTTCATATCCTATATGTACATTATATTTGCCTAATATCATATATTTAAATGGCAGAAAAAGGAAGTCCAATGAACAGAATCAATTGCTTACTAAAAATTAAAAATAACAGGCATTAATGTTCCACTCACCCTTTATTCCCGTGGTAGGTAAGTAGGTATTTTCCAATGCTCCATTAAATTCCACCAACAGCCTCTCTATGTACACATTATTTTCGGACTCCGATTGGGTCTGAAATGAGGATCTAATTCTAAACGATATACAATGAACAATGGATCATATTTATGTTGGCATATTTTATTGTTTAATATTAACATATATTTCTGTCATATTATTATATTTTGTATATCAACATTGATATGTATAGATTTTTTGAGAATTTTTTTAAGCAAAAAAATCTGAGACTATAAAATAATATATCATATTGTGCATTTTCATATAAATTTTTGCATTTTTGCAAAAAAATTTCATACATACATTTTTATTTCGTACTGTTCGAAAAAATCTTTTTCCGTATTGAATTCATCTTCATAAATATTTTTTTTGACATTTATACATTGTAGATACTTCAAAAATGATAGAATTCTATAGAACTAAATTTATAGAAGGAAAGGTTCCTTCTCTGATATAGAAGGAAACAAGTTAACTTTTATTAATCAGAATTAAAGAACTCCTCATTCTAAAAAAAATCCTAATTTTAGAAAAGAGGAAAAATAGAAAGAAGAGGTGGGAGAAAAGGAGAAGAAAACTCTGGTATTTGCAATGGACTTTAGTTTTCTGACAAAAATAATAGATTCAAATTATATGAATTAGAATAACATGATAAAAATGTATCGTTTAAATAAAACTCAACAATTCCTTAGATATTAGATTGCAGCTCTTTCCTCGTTTCAATTACATGTCCTTTCCCTTTTATCTTTTTTTCTCTCAATTTGTTTTATTGAATTAATAACAAAACAAAAGCAGGTCCCCTCTTAGATTTCCTCCTTTAACAGCCCCACTCCCTTATTTTCCTCAACTCTTCTCCCAATAAAATAAGATCCACCACTGCTGAAAAGACCAAATTACCCTCCACTTCCCCCTCCATAAACAACATTGGGAAGCCGAAAATTCAGTGAGAAGCGATACCCAGAAACCGACAACAAGCGCGGAAATGTCGAAACCACCCCTGGCAGCACCTCCCTCCTTCAAGAAGGACGGGACCCGAACGGCGCCGTCCAAGCCGATAAAGCCCGAGGAATACGCGCACAGCCCAATCCACCACGCTGTCGTAATGCGGGACCACGCGGTCCTCTCGAGGCTCCTCTCCGACCTCCCCCGCCCGCCAGACCCTGCCGAAGCGATGACCGAGTCGGACTCACTGAGTCAGGAACGAATCGCTGAGACTATCTCTTCCGTGATCGACCGCCGCGACGTGCCCTATCGGGACACGCCGCTCCACCTGGCAGTTAGAATGAACGACCTCGCCGCCGTCAAGGCACTAGCCGGCGCAGGCGCCGACCCCTCGCTGCACGACTCGGCCGGGTGGAACCCACTCCAGGAGGCGGTTCTGTCCCGGCGGTCGAGGGACGAGAAGGAGATCCCAATCGCCCTCGCGCGGCATCTCCATCGGTCGAATTGGTGCAAATACCGCCGGCGGCTGCCGCGATTCGTCGGAGCTCTCCGGCGAATGCGGGACTTCTACATGGAGATCACCTTCCACTTCGAGTCCTCCGTGATCCCCTTCGTCGGGAAGATGCTCCCCTCTGATACCTACCGGATCTGGAAGCGCGACGGGAACCTCCGCGCGGACATGTCCCTCGCCGGTTTCGACGGGCTCAAAATCCAGCGCGCCAACCAGAGCTTCCTCTTCATCGGCGACGGCGATCCTGTCAATGACATCCCCTGGGGCTCTCTTCTCGTCGTGAACCGTGACAAACGGACGATCTTCGACGCATTCGAATCCGCCGGAGCCGACCTCACCGACGCCGCGGCCGCCGGCTTCGTCTCCCAGACTAGCGTCGCCCGGCCAGGGATGGACGTGACGAAAGCCGAGCTCGTCGGGAGAACAAACTGGCGGCGGCAGGAGAAGACGGAGCGGGTCGGGGAATGGAAAGCGAAGGTCTACGAGGTCAATAACGTAATTTTCTCCTTCCGATCCCGAAAACTCGTCGCAAAAAACGACGCCGCCGCGCTTTCGCTCGAGCTCGACGAGGACGACGACGGTTTCCTCGTCGCGGAGAACCCTAGCTTCGCGAGGAGGCACAGCAGCTTCGTGAGGGATGACGTCACGCCACGGGATGATGACATAGTAACCGTCGGGAGGAAGAGCGTGGACATAATCCCGTCCTCCTCCTCGATGGCGTCGTCGTGGAGGCAGCGGAGTAGGCGTGGGGGTGTTAGTGGTAATTTCACTAGGTCGGTGGGCGTGGTCGAAACGGCGCCGTTGACGAAGGACAAGGAGTTCGTTAGGGATGACGTCACGCCGCGGGATGATGACATAGTAACCGTCGGGAGGAATAGCGTGGACATAATCCCGTCGAGTAGGCGCGGGGGTGTTAGTGGTAATTTCCCAAGGACGGCAGGGGTGCTCGAAACGGCGCCGTTGACGAAGGATAAGGAGTTCGTGAGGAGCTTGAAGCCGTCGGTTTGGCTGACGGAGCAATTTCCGTTAAAGACGGAGGAGCTGCTTCCGTTACTTGACATATTGGCGAGTAAGGTTAAGGCCGTTAAGAGGATGCGCGAGATTCTCACGACCAAGTTCCCGCCCGGTACCTTCCCCGTCAAGGTAACCATCTTTTTGATTAATGTGAACTTATTTATTTTTTCCTTATTTTTAGAACCAATTCTCATAATATATTTTTCATTTATTAATCAGAGTTTCAGTATTTCCCCGTCTTTTTTTAATGTTTAAATAATAGTTGTTTGCTACTAGACACGAAAGGCCAAATGAATTCGTACAGGCGAAGTTAATGCTTTATGTTTACTTAAAAGAGGAATTTTATATTTTGCTTAGATTATGCAAATTATGCTTTTCGTATAAACATTTATTTTCAAATTTATTATCTGTAGGTTTGATTGGATCATGGAATTTATCTGTCATCCCTACTTTTGTTAGTCTATTAATTTAACCGTATTTGAATATGATAAGAACTTTGTAAATTAAATTTTTTAATAAATATCTGATACTATTATATTTTAAACACAAAAATTTGAGATCTGATTAAACTATAACAATATTTTCATTGATGATAGTTGATTTTTATTCGCTTGCCTTAAGGTCATAAATGACTTTTTTATTCGCGCTTCAGATTCCAACGCTTCTGCTTCTGGTCGGTGATCTGACTTGGAACTAAAGCTACGAACGGTCCATGTTTGTGCTTTCTTCTTGACGGGGTTACATTGGAGGGGCCCAGTTGATTTTATGGCCCCTCCATTTCCCATACAGTCTTTTGCTTTATTCTTTACGTGTCTTTTTTGATTTGTTTGACCGGCTCTTGGACGTCATCCAAGCAGCTAAATCTCTTGCCAAATTGCTGCTTGCCTGGTGGCTGGGACCCTTTTGATTAGTTTTTGTTTCAAGTCGTTGTTGGTGGGAACCCTTTTTGTTTTTGTAGTTGGCAAAAACTGCGAGATCATTTAACCAATGGTGCTTTAATATGTTGTTATACAAATTGTTTAATGGGTTTGTTTGTTAAATGTTGTTTGATAATGCAGTTGGCAATACCGGTAGTCCCTACGGTGAGGGTGGTCATTACATTCACCAAGTTCGTCGATCTGCAACCCGCGGAGCAGTTCTACACCCCGTTCTCGAGCCCGTCACATCACGCCAATGGATCGTCGGAGGAGGACGGCGAGTCCGAGGGCCGCCATTCGTCAGCGTCGTCCTCAAAGTCGACCGGGTGGCTTGGCGGCAAGAGCAGCAGCAAGTCTACAGGGGGCAAACATCAGCAGCAGCAAGATCAGCAAGAAACGGATCCGTTTGCTATACCTACTGGATATAAAAGACATACGAGGAAATCTAAGAAATCAAACAAGGCACAGTGAATTGTCTCGATCTTGTTGGGATGTTAGAAGGAGAAACCTAAGATGTTTGGTAGGGAAAATTAGGGTTGGTAGATGTGAGCGCAATGTGTTCGCGTTGCAGTTGGTAATAGTTATGTTGTACACACTTTTTTGGCGAACGAGATGATACATATCTTTATACTGGTTGGCATCCGAATACATATTAAATTAGTTAATTTAAATTCGAGCCAAATATAATTTTAAAAATAAAAATTTTATCCGATAAATATTTACACTGATTACTTTTAGTGATTCATACTCGAAAAGTTTTTGGTGAAATATATAACGT
This sequence comes from Hypericum perforatum, assembly GCA_012979155.1. Lineage (NCBI taxonomy): Eukaryota > Viridiplantae > Streptophyta > Magnoliopsida > Malpighiales > Hypericaceae > Hypericum > Hypericum perforatum. The sequence goes on along the minus strand of SOPF01026277.1, from coordinate 11,091 downwards.
TGTTGGTCATATCAGCTTATTAGTTTAGGAAGATGCCGTCAAAACTCGAAGTACGAATTTCCCATTGACCCAGACCTCATCGGCAACCTGGGCCAGCTCTTGAAAAGCCCAAAGGCCCATTTCGTTGTGGCCCGCTTTGTTTCGCTTGGTGTAGTTGATGAGCATGGATCCTTGAGCTTGATTTATTTTCGTATGTGGTCCAATATATAGTGAATCAAGTCATTTAGACTTGTAAGAAAATAACATAGTGTCTTATTTTTAGAAGGTAAGTTTTTATATCAAAATTTTGAAATTATATGTCCATCAAATATGTATAGGCCAAATGTATTTTGTCAAATATATTCTCTTTCATTCTTCCTTTCCTATAGTGAAAAATCCAATTAGATCCATACTTCTAAGAATCTATCTAAAAGGCCTTGAGGGGAGGACTAGATGGACAATTTAAGTATGCCACTTGATGAATAGTGGGAAAACTTCCTCCACACAAAGTCCAATTCACAAAATACATTCCTTCGGGACCACAAATAGTTACAAATTACGTACAATTTGGTATTATCTTATCAATGAGATCGAACCATACTTTTGAGTCATATTAAATGCATTATATGTGAAAACCACTTTTGGTAGAACAAGATCACATCTAAGAGGATCGTGGAGTGGTCAGAGAAAACTTCTGTTGACTTAAAAGAGATTTTGAATTTATATTGAAAAATTATTTCGTAAATATGATTCGAAAATGTTCGACGCAAATGAATACATTGCTATAATAGGTTGCTTAACAAGGGGGCAACTCACAGCAACTTAGTTGGCAAAATGATATTTTCATACAAAATGATCATATAATAATGATGAGGATGGCTCTTAAAAACAAGGACAGCCAATCCACTGGTGGCCTTGGTCCTTTCATCTACCTCATCAAGAAGCACTCCATCTTTATTAGCTCCAAGGAGGAAGTTTCTCTAATCCAATTAAGGTAATTGGTGAGACCCTCTCTCTCTCTCTCTTGATCTGGTCTTTTGGTTACACCTAATGGAATTATGGTGATGAGAGTAGTTTGTGCTTTATGAGAGAAGAGAAGATGGATCTGAATTTTAGAGAATCCATAGCAACATAAGAAGAGCATTACATGCTTAGAAGATCTGATACGAGCCCCATCATAGAATTGTTGGCGGGGTTCGCGTTAAGTAAATGTTGTGAATTTGGGTTCGCCTTTACCTTTGGTTAAATTTGTAGGAATTCCTATGCATTTGTGTTCATGGGAAACGATGCTTCCTCTGTTGTACAATGGCTGAGAATTGGCTTCTCTCTCTTTGCAGGAGGACGCTGCAATGGCAAGCGATGCGCCGAGCTGGGCGGACCAATGGGGCTCAGGCGGGATCGGTGCAATCGTAGAAGACGATGGCAGCGCGAAGGACAAAGAAGCAAACAGCAAAAGCAACAAGGGAGACGGCAAGAAAGGGCTGGACAAAGCCAAGACGGCTGCCGTGGCCGGAGCACAGAAGATCAAGACCGGAGCTTCCAATAGCTTTAAGTGGGTCAAAGCTAAGTGCACACGGAAATCCGACGACAAATGAGCACATTGTTCATGTAGAATTCTTCCTCGTTGTCTCGTGCACTGGCAGATGAGACTTGACAGAGGTCTAACTGAAATATGTACAATGGACAAGGTCTTAAAAGAAACTTTGTTGTCAATGTAAACGAGCCTCTTTTATGTAGTTATTTTATACCCTCGTGTCTCAGAATTCATGCGTTTTGAGCTGTGCTTATTGGAACGCCAAATTGGTCACCCACTGCTCTGCATTTTCGTGCAAAGCGGTGAAGGATACATGAGAGAATATTCAATCCACCAACTGTGGGGTTTTGGATTTGTTTTGTAACATGGTAACGGAACACGTTAATTATGTTGTCCTCAAGACGACCCCGGTCTTGAGCTCATGACACACGAGATAAAACAAAATTTGGCTCAATGATCTTTGCTAAGAGCAAAATCCCAAACAAAAGTAGATACTTAGTACTTGGTTAAGAAGAAGAATGGGAATTGATTAAGAGACCTCAAAGATAGTACGAATAGTCTCTCATTCGCGGCTTAGATCATCATGCATCAATGGTTCAAAGCTATTCACAGAGAACTTTGAACATTTTCATAATAACATATTCGTGTTAAAGACCGAGTAATTCATTATCAATTCATAAATAGAAGTTTCGAGACATCCATTTTGTCTCAGATGTAGATAAAGAGTAGATAAAAAGGAAGTCAAGAGGCTGAACTGGGGAGAATTTACATCTTCCAAATTTCATTTACATTGGATTGAAACCGAGTAGGCTACTGGGATCCGAATGTGTTCTCCCCGCTGTAAGTCATGTAAAGGAAACCATCTTCATCCTTATTTTCCTCGTAAATTGCAGACATGACAGCAGCTGGAAATATGATAAAGCGGTGTCGGAAACAACCATGAACTAAACTATGTAGTAAATTGCTTGGTATATACCGAATGCCACTCACCAGTAGGGGGGAGGGTGTTCTTGACGAAGATGAAAATGGCCTTTTCAGCACTCAGCTTGATCCTCTTCCGAACAACATAAACGAACTGCCCCACAGTCAAATCAGCTGGCACAAGGTACCTAGATGGCAGAAAGAAAAGAAAGAACGGTTAGGCTTAACACCCGACATTAAGTTTAATTTCTCACAACTCTGTAACAGCCATAACAGAGCCACATGAATTATGATGAGCAGAAAAGGAGCAAGCAACAAACTTTTTCTTATCAATGTCTGGGACATCACTTTTTTCAGCCTTCTCCACAATCACCTGCACCGAGTTTCCATATAATGATGAGAACAGGAATCCCACAAGCCTAATTTAGAATGACAAAAGAGATGATGATTTCTCACGGGAATTCTATCAGGATACTTCTCCCTAATCCGTGAAGCCTCCGCCTGTCTCCTCTCTAATATGCAAAATCAAGAAGAAGAAAATCAGACACAGGGATCATAACAGTTTCGCATCAACATATAAGGGAAGAACCCGAAGTCTTAAACGAAAGAGAAGAACAATTGAGCTCACACATATCATAACGAAAATTAAAAGCCGAAAGTCATAAACCACAGAGGAGCAAATCTAAAGTACATCCTGGATCGCAACAAAGCAAATCACATAAAATACAGAAACTAAACAGAAAGACACAAAGAGCCAAACACAAGACTTCACCTCAAAATTCCATAAACTACAATGATCTCTACAAGCAACTCAAACTAGCTCTAGAACAATCAAGCACTCCACATAAATCCTTCCAAGACCCAGTTTACAATCAAACAAATTCACATCCTCACAAACAACTAGTAACACAATTTTTTTTTAAAAAAAATTAAAAGATGAAACAAAATTAAAAAAGGCCTTACCCAAGGGATGTTCAAGCTTGAAGGAACTTTTGGCCATCTTTGCACCTAAACTCGAAACTCTCCTAGAATTGAGATCCCCTGAAGTTTTAAAACATCTAAACATATCAAACCCACAACCAAAACAGAGAATTTTTTCCAAAGATTGAAACTTTATAAGTTTTTTGGGCTAAAACCCAACAAATAAGAACAACCCAATTGATAAAGTTGGAAACTTTTAACTTTTTTGAGACATACCCATCACACGAAACAATCGAATTAGGGTTTTTTTTCTTACCTCCAAAATAGATCAATTCCAAATAAAATTGGTTTGGTTGATTTTTAATTCACAGAATTGGAGATTATAAAAGAAAAGAGAGAGAATAATTAAGGGAGAGGGAGAGGAAGGAGATTACTTGTAGAAGAGGAGGAAGGAAGCGAAGGAAACTTGTTAGAGCTGGAAATTCTGATCCCTACACGAAAACCACAAAGTTGTTGCTTTGTTGCTATTTTTATAATTAATATATAAAAAAACAAAAAATATAAAAAAGGAGATTTTTGGGATATTTTATTGGGGTTTTTGATTTGGTGTCAAATTAGGAGATTAGGGTTGCGTAGCTTTGAAGATTTCTAGTTTGATTAAATAATTATTCTAGTTTGATAAATCATAAAACTGTATCGATAAAGAACGATTTTGAACTCGGATTAATTTTTCCGGATGTGGAATTGCCTATTTAACAAGAAATTAAATGGAGAATTAGTACGAGCCAATTTATTTGTTCTTTACAGAGTTATGAAACAACAGATATTACACCAATTAATATCCCAATGGGTCAAATTAGACGAATATTTTTTTGAAGGGTAACTTAGAATTGATTAGATTCTCTATAAAACTCGGATCCATCGGCCACAAACATATGAAAGTATCCAAAAATTTTGAGGAAAAAATATTTGTACAATGTGGTTTGATCAATTTAAAAAAAATCATTTTCTGGTTCAAAAATGTTAAGATTGTACTCTTTGGTTCATCCACCAATAGGTTCGAAAAATAATCTCAAATTTTCTTGATTTCTAAACTCAAAACGACGTCATTTTGTGTCCAACTTGGCCAACTAACATTTTTTTAACTCATAGGCGACGAAGTGTCTTAAAGTAATTTTTATAAAACGTAAAAAATTTATCTCCACTCTGAGATTTTTATAAGAAGAGTAAATAGGGTGACATTAATTTTGTTTGGTGTTCTTTTTTCTGGTCAATGTCCAACATTTCCATATTCTTTTTTTACTCTTTGAAGAGGAGATAATATTTAAGTAATTGTTTTGAAATTTTACTATAAGACACTTCTTGCATAGAGTTAAAAAAAATGTTGAGCTGATGCCTCCAAAACGGCATAATATTGAGACTCAAAGTCAAGGGAGCATCGGATAATTTTTTGATCATCTATGTGATTGGTCAACGAAATTACATGGCACTGTTTCGTAAGTTTTTTTTTTAACTACATCATCATATTGACCAGGCCATAAATGAAAAAAATTCCAAAATAATTTTGTTCCAACGCAAACAATCCTTACAAAGAGGCATTATTTTAATTGAAACTTACATTATTTTTTTACCTACTAATTTGAATTTGTGTTAGCCCATAATCTTTATAACAAATGTCAAACAATTTACAATTTTAATAACTCGACTACTTATCATGATTCGTGGTCATATAAAACACACCAAAGTCCTTTACGTCTCATACAAATTAAATATGATTATTACTACCCGACAATAATAAATTATTAGCAGGCTGATATTTCCCTGTCTAATTAAGAAAATGTTGTATATATCATCACAAGGTCAACAGGTCATCATCATCTTCTAAACCTTTCTTCTCCTATAATATTGAAACCTTTCTTCTTTATATATATTTATTTATATATAGCTTGGACACTCACTGATTCAACTCAGGTGTGATCTTTAAAACATGACAAAATTCTCTAACAAATATGTAATTTATCCTAAATCCTAACATATCGGATTAACAGGTGAAGATGGGGCAGTGCTTTTCTTCTTCAACATCAGCGGCAACTCAAGGATTAATGGAGGAAACTAGTAGGAAGAGTTCAAGAAGCTCGAGAAGATGGATGGTGATGGTTAAGGAAAATGGCAGCAACAGAAAGCTGCATCATGAACATGAACAAACTTATTGTGTTCCTGGCTGCCATGGCACAAGAACCAGACGAAAAAATGATCGTAAATTACAGCTCCTATAGATTTCCAGCCTCTTTTTGGATTGGATCCTATAGCTAAATTTCTGTACTTTTTTGTTAACATCTAATATTCAGAGTCGATGGCTGTCGGGACGACAGTCCCCTAACTAAATTCTAAGCTTTGGTTTACCTATATTATGTTTTGTACTATTACCAAAGAATGTGAATACAGGAGGGGAAAATGAGACTAAACTGTACATTCCTACAGTCTTGCTATAAAGAGTCCTTCAAAAGGTTGCTCTTTGCAGAGCATTCGTCTCTTCGCCGCAGCGCATGTGAATGTCCATCATCCTCTCCACTGACTGGCAGATCCCGCTGCATTTCCAGTCGAACGAAGCAGCACAGACGTTGCCTAGCTGAGCCTTCCACTCACAATCTGCAGAAATGCAATATCACGGGGAAGATAAGAGCTCAGAATCGTCAAGAACCAGCATATATATCAGAAGTTGCTAGAGTTTTAGGAAATAAACTGCAAAAGAAGAACATCGCTAGAAATTACCAGGAGGCGTGCCACAACATAGACTGCGTTCATCAACGTGTTCAAGGTCTAAGCCAATCAACCAAGATCCCACCGAAACATCTTCATTCGCAAACTTATGAAGAAAATGCCTGAAACAAACGAAAATCCAAAATATTGGTACCATATGTCAAACAGAAACCTTAAGTAGGCAGCATCTCACTTGATGCACTTACTGGTTTATGGATATATAGGTTGCCAAATCTTTTGAAATTGCATAAAGTTGGCCTGTAGCATGACGGAAGTACTTGTTTCCTGGCTCGCCGAATTTCCAGAACTCCGGTTCATGATATTTGACCCCTCTAGGAAAAAACAAAATCAGAGACAGTTCATTAACCTATTTACCCCTCTAACCAGAAAAATAAGAAGACCAAAACACCGGCTCCGGCTTACTTTTTAAATAGTACAGGGCCAGACTTCATGCAGCCAACATACACTCTAGATTTTGTTCGGTATCCTGCTAAAATTGTTCCAAGAGTCGCTGGCAAATCCAAAAAAACACCAGCCAAAAAGATTATGAAGATGCAAAAAGCATTTTACTAGGAAATGCAAGCAAAACTCGAACGAATAATGCTTTGTCTGTACCTAAGTTCACATGAACATCATCGTCGGCTTTCAGGTAAAAGTCGGCGTCCCACAAAGAAACAGCTGTTGCAAAGTAAGCCTTTGTTTTGGCTGATAATTCCAGGTACCCCTCTAGATGTTCCTGCAAAGTTTTACCGACAAATAATTTCACTCTTTAGTTATAAAACAAGAAGCCTCCAAAGCGACTAATTTGCTAAGACAGAAAGATTAGTGGATAAATCATGAATATCACCAGCCTCAAGAAATCTTTGTACTCTTTATCTTCCCCGTCAATAGCTTTGTCAAGAATGCCACCAGCTGTAGAACTATTCACAGAAGACAGAATTGTCAGTTAGAGTCTATCCAATTAATACTTCACAGCAATGAAGAATGGAGAGAATGAACAAGAATTATGAAATTTAACAATACGAGTTCCGACTAGTGCACCTAAGAATGATCAAGCTAAATGTTC